>RXPK01000195.1:3585390-3640340 GCA_004143645.1 Protaetia brevitarsis | reverse complement strand
ACATTGAATAGTTGTAAATAAAATGATGAGATTTATATTGATATTTATATTTTCAGATCAGTAGCCTTCAGATTATTATAGTGTTTGATTATTAAAGTCTGAGTTCACTAGCATAGGATACGCTTTTTAGTGTTAGAATTGATGTAGAAATAACATAATTTGGTTACAAAATCGATTCTCTGTTCAAAAAAAAAAAACAATTTTTATCTTAAAACACAAACTTTCTTAATCTTTCTACCTTTTTCACCCATTTCAGCCCACTCAAAGCGATTTTTCCGCACGAAAAGAAAATTAGATACATTATACATGCACACCTATATGTTAACTATATGTTTTTCAAATTGTTGGTTTTGATTAAAATCTTCGGATAACGCGGACGTACTACAAAAAAAACGAAAAGACTTTCACAAATCTCCTTTGTGTGAAAACGAGTCGACGTACAGGTTGACGGAAGAAGTTTAGTAGATGTTTTTTTTCCTTTTATTGCACTCGTTATCCCGGAGAAGCCAATCCGCACTTAATAATGATGAATAGAAGCTTTTACGCAGCAATGTTTTTATGTTTATGTATATTACTACTCGCACAAATGGTACATATTTGATAAGCTTGTATTACTTCAAACATTAAGCGTATCTAGAATAATGTAGGACACACGAAATCGCCTTAATGTAAGACTTCCTGGATAATTTTAGCTTGATTGGGGTTCCGTAGTTGTATTTTTGTATTGATACGTACCGTTCTTATTATTTCTATATAATTGACATTGCCCGAAGCGTATACATCGTCTCTCCTAGAAAACAGCGTAACTATTTAAGTGGCGCATATATGTGCAAACTGTTATATTTATGTAAATCCGATTTATCATTTCCTTTTATTTACATCATGTCTTCTATACTTGCATACACGTTTATACGTTATTACGTTTTACTGGTAACAATTCACTCAATTTTTATAAATGTCAACGTTATCCGTTTTAAGTCAATAAATTTTCGCATTGCGCAAAGGTCGATTATAGTTTCGTAGAACGTTTCATATGAAAATAATATTTTCTGTGTACACTGCCACTAAATGATAACGAAGTAAGTATTAACTGATGTATGTATAGACAATCCTAGTCAAAAGTTTGCCATTTTATTGGATTAACAATAGATTTTGATGAATAATGTAATAGTATACTACTATAATTTTTCCAAATGAATCCGGAGTAAATTGTATTCAAAGTACACAAAAGGGAATAACACTCAATGTCGAATTGAATTATTTGTTAGATTTACATGTTTTAACTCAGCGGGGTCATCTTCAAAACTATGTTAAAAATAAGATCTGATACATATAAAAAAAAGACGTACAAAATGTAAATGCTTACAGGTTAATTGTTGTGTTATATAAAAAATATATAAATTAATTAAATTGAAAATATGATAACTATTCAGTGTTAATTTATAGATTAGTGTTCAAATTTGCAGGAAAACAATTACATTTACATATGAACCCTTCAGGCATATTTCATTTAAAAATATGTTATTAAATGTACAGGTGTCCCATCGAAGCCTAGATCTTTGATTACAACTCTATTTTTGAAAAAATCTTTTGTACTAAAGTTTTATGCAGACTCAATCTGTATAACTTAAAAATATTTTTAAACTATACACGGGTGTTAGAAAAGTAGGAAGACGCATGCTTACTCCGTTATTTTAACTAGAAACACCCTATCTATTATTCTATTTTTAAATTCTACGTAGAAAAATAACATCACTTATACAAGCTACTATATGCTATCTATAATAACAACACTGTTATTTACGCTTTTTGTAAAAACATGGTTCTGCTGCAGGCGGCGTAGTTTGTATATGTATTTGTTTTAGGTATTTATATTTTAAATACCATACACAGATACTTAGCTTAATACAACTAAAATCATTATGATTATAAACATGTATTTACTATAATCCTGACCATTTGTTTTGCTTTAACCCACGATAACTTGATTTTTTTTAAGTAGCACGCTATATCTTTGCTTTTATTAAATCAACCCTTATATAAAACTTTTTTTAATTTATACTAAACATTTATAATACCCCATGCAGTATTTTGTAGATAATTAATAATTTTAAATAAACATAACGAATTATCCATTACTTTCATGTCGGCTTAGTACTTATAACTTTATTATAATTGAATAAAGCCTGGAATTAGTAAATATATCATATAAAAAGAAATAAAACTAATGATTTATTTTTTGAAAAAGAATGATATTTATTCATAATTAGCAGAAATAGTAATACCTATTTTTAATAAATGGCGCAGGCATAATTATTTCACGAGCATAATAGTTAAACGTCAAATCTCCCAACAAATTATTTTGTGTGAATACTTTGTCCTTCTTACATGTCAGTGATTGTTTATTTATTTATATTTATAATAAAAATATGAATAAACCACAACAAAATACATCCTTAATTAGTATTTACCACGTAGCAAATCATTTTTAATTATCAAAATATATTGCGCAGTTGTTCAAAAATATGTCCTCTTTCTGTTAAGCGTATTCCTACGCTCTTTTGCAAACCTTGGGGTAGTTTTTTCCAACAAATCCACGAAATGGATAAAAATGCCTTCCTCATTCTGTTCTTCTATTTTCCTATGTGGGTGGCTTTTCTAAAACACAAGTTTCTTTAGGTAGCCCTCAAAAAAAGAAATCACGGAAAACGTATTACACAAAACAAATTATTTTTTTTGATAGCTTTGACTTTTAATTATTAAGTATTATTAATTAAATATAATGGTTGTTTGGTAGGTTATGGTAATAAATAATTATCATAGCCTACAAAATATCGGTAAAATAGTTTCTGTTAAGCATAGGCGAATGACATAATAGTTTAATACTGATGTATGCTTACTAATTTGCGGCTTCATTTAGTTATATGGCGTTTATATATTAACCTGACCTGAAAATTAATGTAAAATTCATTGGATTTATTTAAAAATAATTATCTACAATATCCTGCATGAGGAGTCACAAATCTTTAGCATGAAATGAAAGCGCTTTGGCTACATGGATCCTGTATATAATTATATTAATTTTAATTTTACTGTGGCATCAAGCTAGGTATGTATGTATGATATTTAAAATATAAATATCTAAAACAAATGCATATACAAACTAGGCCGCCTTAACCGAAAGCTTTCAGTGGAGCTTTTTTTTACAAAAGCGTAAATAACACCGTTGTTATTACAGATAGATATATAGTAGCTTATACAAAATGGTGTTATTTTTCTACGTGGAATTTAAAAATGGAATAATATCTAGGGGTTTCATTTAAAAATGAACGGAGTAAGTTTGCGTTTTCACTTTTGGAACATCCTGTTATAGCCAAAAACTATTTTTTAGGTTATGGCAGCATTGGATTCTGTTAAAACTTTTGTATAAAACCACATTTTCCTAAAAATCAAAAACATAGAGGTTTAATCAAAGACGAAGTCTTGGATGGGATACCTGTACATTAGTTTAACATAATTAGCAACTAATATTGTGTCGCCAAAACATACACAAAATAAGTTAAAAATTATCTTATTTTAAGTAGGAATTGCATTAACTTACACCAAGCTTGGAACAACATAATGAGCTTTTATTCGTGAGTCCTCAAGAACATTTTGTTGTTAACTTAATAAAGAATATGCTATTTAATTTTACTCCTTTCACTGAGAAGCTGTATAATTGCAATTTCCAATAAGTGGTTCTTAATGTTATAACACACCAATTATGATTTCTAAAGGTTAAATTTTTCACTCACTCTATTTGGTGTCGTCGTATAATTACTATCAGCGCCTAATGTCCGAATGAAAAAAAAAAGTTATACTACGTTATTTCAGCAATCTTCATCTCTTTTATAAGTAATTTCAATAATCATTGTAGCAAATTATAAATGCATAAAGTGAGCATATATTTTTGTACTGCGGAACTTTTACATAAAACCAACGACTTTAATAAATAAGAAGATAATATTGTAGTGCTACCCTAGTAGCAAATGTAGATACCGTGCAGAATTATATTCTTAATACTGAAAATTTGCAATCGTAAATGTATTCTGCATATGACCACATCAGCACATTGCAACTCTCCGTTATGCTATTACAGCAACAAGGGTAGACATAGTGATATTAGGCGTAATTTCCTGAACACGTAAATTATGATAATGCAGCGATATTCCCGAGGAACTATACAGTCGCATTTCCAATTAAGTATGCATTACTGCGCCGGATATGTTGGCATTTCGGTCTCCGAATTGCGTCTGTACACTCCTCTTAACTGCCGCATTGTTACTAACTTCAGCCAACAACGCCACCTAAGTCCGCTGAATAAGCGAAACTTGCATTATTAACATTATTAAGTTCATACCGCAACCAGTTGTATACATATACATATGTTTGGATTTGTGTAGGTGGGTATATGAGTATGCATTCAGACAATATGCTAGAAAGTTTCCTAATAATGAAACCCTAGGGAAAAGTTACGTATTGTATCATGCAATTAAAAGTGTTATAATTCTTCTGGAGGCATATATGCTATTCTAATTATTCGGTAATGTCAATACGACGTATTTTAATTTATATCACTGGTGTCATTTAGTATTTTGATCTACTTACAAAGGGTTTGTCTTTATATAACTTACACAAAGTGCTGTCATCAGTTAAGTTGGTACCAACCTAATTACCTTTATACATCATGCGATCATATCTAAACTACAAGTATTCTGCCCTTTGTGGCTACTTTCTATTCTTAGTGCAACGAAAAATTAAAAAAAACGCCACGTTGACATATGGAGAATCCCATACTTGGGCTATTTTAATTCGCATTTAAATTTTGGGCTGTTATTATGGGGTATCCTTAAAAATTTAAATTCAATTTTAATACAACGAAAAAGCAATTCGTTTCATCAGCGGTTTAGCGTTTCTACCGAAACCTGTCAAGATTTCTTTTCTTAAAAATGTCCAATCCGAAGTATTTGTAGCCTTTTTACATTCTTAATAACGCTTTGTATATCTATAAATTTTTTTCATATCAATGCTAATATTATCCTACCAGGTGCGATATAGCAAAATCTAATTAATTTCCTAACTCATACAAATGGCAGATGTTAAAATCTTAAATGTTTGCGCACTCAATTCGAAACTAGTCTGAAAAAAAATCTATTACATCAATATTTTTATAAACTTGTCGAATTTTTTAATGGGCCGGCTCCTTTCTCACGTTGAAATTAGGCAATAATTAGATCTTAGGTGCTTTAGCCCCTTATGTTGTATGCCTATATCGTAAATAAATTATCATCTGTGCAACATCGGTTTATAAAAGGTAGATTAACTGCAACATTTATGTTCTTTTACACATTATGTTTCTGAAGCCTTGGATAAACAATGCCAGGTTGATGCAGTATTTATGGACTTTTCAAAAGCGTTTGACCAAGCAGCATCATTTAATTCTCAGGAAATTATATAATTATGGAGTTTCTGGTGCCATTATTGCATTATTCCAATCCTATTTGTATGATCGGAGACATTTATGTGAATAACCATTAGTTACATTCTTTCGGAAGTTCGACATCTGGAGTTCCCCGAGGATCTGTTTTGGGGCCATTGTTATTCCTTATTTTTGTTGATGATATTACCAGGGTTGTAAATTATTCTAATTGTCTCATGTATGTACATGATTTAAAAATTTGTCAGCAGATCAATTCTTTAACTGATTGCCACGCAGATAAAAAGTCAAGGCAATATTGCTTTGCCCCTATTTAAAAAAATAATTTTCTTCAGTTAATGCATATTTCTTTGAATTGAAAATTCTATTATTTGAATAAAAGACATGCGCGTTGACTAAAACAAATATATATTACCTGAAAGCAATGATTCTTTTAAATATGAGCAAAAGAATATTGCTTTGACTTAAAGAGTCCTTTTTATCTGTGCATAGTCTGCAAGAAGACTTAGCAGCTGTTTGTTGTTGGAGTAAGCGAACTGCCTATCACTAAATATAAATAAATGTAAAGTAATAACATTTTGGTAGGAAGCAAACTACTACTACATTTCCTTATAATTTAAATGAAGTAAATATTGAGCAGTGTAAATTGTTTAAGGACTTAGGAATTCTGTTTTGACCTAATTGACATTTCAACGAACATGTTTTAGATTATAATCATTCATTTAAAACATTGGGTTAAATAAGCAGAAATACCAAATCGCTAAGCATTTTTGCATTGATTAAAATTTATAATACGAGAGGGCAGAGCGCCAATGTTTTGTCCATCCAAAATTGTATGGAATCCAGGATACTTGCATTACCTAGACGTACTAGAAGGGATACGGAAGATATTCAAAACTTTATACTATTGTAAACAGTCATTAGTTCTTTCGGATAATTACAGTTATGATGATCTTTTAAAAGAATTTGGCTATATATCTCTTTATAATCGTAGGATCATATCCCACATTAATTTTGTATTTAAATTAATTAACATTGACGTTGAACCTACATCTTAACTAGGGTGTGGACCTGAGGTTCTGTACCCTTTCATCTTTGATAGAAGCGGCACGCTCAAGCCGCCGAGGGTGGGCGTTTGGAAATAATTTGTGATAAGTTACTCTTCAAGGGAGGTTGATGATCGTCATTTGATACTCTAATCCGAAGCTAAGTAATTTAAGTTTTACCTCACTAGGTGTTGAAGGTGGTCGTCAGTTTCAAATTAATTACTGGAAGAATTTATGCTCCATATTTATTTGGTTTACTCTTTTTTATGGTTCCAGATCAAATAGTCGTAATAATGCTATATCTACACTCGCTTATTGTAATACACGTCATTATTCTCAGTCACCAGTATTGTCAATGTGCAGGACTATAAAAAAATCACTCAAATTTGCAAACATTGACAGATATTTTGCATTGCAAAGTTAAAGCTAAAGATTTTGAATTCATATAATTTATTATTTTATGCAATAAAAAGCAAAACATTTTGGGTGAAAATATATTTTATTTTTTTTTATGATTATTTATGTTATATAACCCTGTCTTTCCAATTTTAAATAATTGCTTCCCGTAGAACTAAAAATATACAAATTCGTCTACTATAGAAAATTATTAGTATAGCCAGGGCTGGGCAAAATATATTCCAAATGTACTTCAAATATAAAATACACACATTCATTTCAGGTATTTAAAATGCACTACTATAAACAAAGTATTTAAAAAAAAAATATTTTAGTAATTTGTTATCGGCTGTTATAGGAGAAAAGCCTTACGTTATCCTTCGTAATAATGTAAGTAAAATATATCTAATTATATCTAAAAACAAACACTATTGTGTTCTTGTATCTCTTTATTCATTTTGTTTTAAAGAAACTAGCACTTCAAAAAGTTTATCTGATAAACAACTTCTGGAAGGACTATGTATAAACCTTACAAATGAAGTCTTTTTTGAAATAGTATTTTTCGCACATCATACACTTTATTTATGAAAACTAAATTATTACAAATCATCCTAACCCCGTGCTTCACCTGAAAAGGTACTACACGAGGCTACCTATTCTAAGTACTATATGGGTTCCATAACAACTGAAATGATGCTACTCTAACTAAATAATTTTCCTATGATTTTTAATAACAAAAATATAATACAGTAGCCTCGCGACCATATGAATACTACTTTTGAGAAATAATAAAATATATGAAATGTGATTAGTTCACATAATCGCGAGTCTACTGTAAATCAGTCAGCTATCAGTTATTATTAAATGCGCCCATGGAACGACTTTCGTTATCTCCCAGCATTCGCCAAGGACACTGATTATATATGATATACTTATATAAAATCAATGGCCACAGAGTAAGGGAAAACCATGGCAAAAACCTTACTCTGGGAGGATCTGGGAAGAAGTCCCAGACCTTATTACTGATAGCCACAAATTATTATTATCCTTCTGAGTGCCGAAGAAGCAGCCTCCACGTCTCCTCAAATTCAGACAGCCTTGCCGTTCTCGCGTAGCTGCTCCCTTTTCCACGCATTCAGAAGTTGAACAGGAAATATGATGACCTAAAAAACAAACAAAACAACAGCACTACCTATTCTAATACTTAATAATAACTAATCCTAATTATTCTAACCCAAGAGTAATTAAATAAAGATTTTATTTTAAATATTTATAGTTTAACACCAATTCCGACCACTAAAGAGCATAAATATTCATTTATAAGCGTGCTACCCTACTAACTATCTAATTATCATGCCGTAGCCTATCTAGTTCTTTAGCAACATTCCTAAAAAATTCCCACCATTCGATCGACTCATTATCTCTAATATCTATTTCGCGTCGCGGCCAATTTTACCCCCTAGCTAATGCCCTAACCTCCGTACGCAACCGCCACTCATCAGTGAGTGGACATTCAAATAAGACATGCCCCGCTGTATCTACCCCACCACACTCACAAAGCGAATCATTAACCCTCCCAATTCTACATAAAAATGATTTAAAATTACCGTGACCTGTTATTAACTCTACCGCATGATACGATAAATTAACCCTCATTTCCCTAAAACGTGTAACGCTACCAATAAATTTCCTAGTCCACCTCCCATTTAAGGTATTATCCTACCTACTCTGCCAATCATTATCAAGTTTATCCCTAAACGCTTTTTTAACTACACTAGCCGAAATTAGCCCAAATCTAATAATCAAGCTATCTCCCCTAGATACCGCCTCTTTCGCTAATTGATCCGCCCTCTCATTACCGATTGTACCTACATGAACCCTAGTCCAAAAAGTTTTATACCCCCCTCGCGCAACATATTCCAAGTATCTAACAACAAATCGGTCGGATTTTTTAAATTTCCTAACGCCTCTAATACAGATAAGCTATTGTTATAATTCTCACGTCTCGCATAAATCCCCATTCGCGCCTACTATAAACTACTGCCTGATTTATCGCAACTAATTCTGCCTGAAAAATATTGCAATGATCCCCTAATTTAAACTGTTGTTTATGTATTTCAACACCCCTATTATAAACAACAAAAGCCGCCCCTGTACCACCCTCACCCTTCGACCCATCCGTAAAAATGTCTAAACCCTCTCGAAAAGTACCTATAAATTTATCATAACTAATACTTTAATTCCGCGATGAATTCGCCCCCATATCTACTCGCCTTTCTAAATCGCCCGGTTCTAATCTGTCTTCCGTCTGTCCAATCTATCCAACCGCCCTTGTAAAATAGTACCGCCGCGTTACCTTAAACCCACGTAACCCTACCGATGCTCTAATTTATTTACCTTCCCTACCTTTCGCGGTAATATACTGAATATGCGCTTTAAAAATTTAGTTTATTATCTAAAATAACCCCAAGATATTTAACAAATTCTTTACAATAAATTCTACCCTCCCCTAATTTAAATGTAGGCTTTCTTTGCCTCGGTTTGCCAAAAAATACCGCCTCTGATTTATCCGCATTAAAATTTAATTTATTATCTAAACTCCAATTTAAAATATTTGCCTGATTAGCCCTATTTTTTAACGTATTATATTGCCCTGCTTTAACTAATAAAGTAGTATCGTCCGCGTACGCGACTATCTCACAACCCTCTGGTAATATAATTTCAAAGAGACTATCGTATAAATATTCCAATACCCCGGCCCCGAACGCGAACCCTGTGGACAACCCTTAGTAATTTCCCTTGTAATACTAATACCCGGTTCCTCAACTATCGCGACTCTATCAGAAAAATATCCGCTAGCAATTCTAACTAAATTACCTGGGCAACTTTTACGCACATCATACAGAGAGCAGTTACGTTATCTCTGTTCAATTTTGATATTTCGAAATATTTCCCATTTAAAATCATGAG
The DNA here is from genome assembly GCA_004143645.1 of Protaetia brevitarsis. Taxonomy (NCBI): domain Eukaryota; kingdom Metazoa; phylum Arthropoda; class Insecta; order Coleoptera; family Scarabaeidae; genus Protaetia; species Protaetia brevitarsis. The sequence continues at coordinate 3,630,452 of RXPK01000195.1, read as the reverse complement.
AACATTGTCGATTTCGTTATTATTTATTTCCATTATTTCCAACGATTTCACTGTAATTGTTATTATCGAAATATGAACGAAATACGAAATCGAAATGCGTCCACAACCAGACTATTCAGGTTTATTAATCAAGTAAGGTAAGGGCGGGCAGAGCGCCAAATACACTACTACATTGTGCTACTTGAAATATGTAAATATTTGTATGTATGTAGAGCAAATAAAATAGTGATTTCTATCACGTAGATACAGAAATTTGTTCGTCATGTATATATTCATGGAAATCTGTAATAAAAATTCAAAAATCTCGCAGGAGTTTTGGAGAGCTACCAAAGCAATACAGATGAAATATGAATAGGAAAGTAGTTACTCCACGCGTAATCAAAACAAAATGGGGTAGTTGTACTAACAAGGTTTATTTTATTCTTTAAAAAAAGTGTAGGTAGTAGGTAGCCTTTGTTAGTGTAATTTATAATGCGGCGTGTCCTAAACAAACATAATGTTTTGTGTATTATTACTACTTCAGTAAATGTTTTCACTAGTAAATTTAATTAAGCCTTAATACCGGAGGCAGAGAAATTCATTTTCCAGCCGACCACATCTGAATTTGCTTTAAAATTTCAATGTAGTTATTACATAGTATTTCGATGCTTTCTAGCTGAAGTAGTTGGTAAAAAATGTATTAACCGTTGCTCTAACTCTTTCCTTACATAGACGGGACAGGCTGCATTGTGTTCTAGCGCGTTGTACCCATTTCAATAGAGGTAGTACATTAATTATGTCGGATTGATCACGGAAAAAAAATTCGGTACCCCGGCACAGCGTTTTGTCATTCTAATGTTGTACTTTTTGGGGCAGGCTCGCACCCTCTTTGTGGATAATGCATTTAAATAATCGTGAGCCCCTTTGATTTCGGATTGTCATACACTTTCTGTAATCTACTTACGCCACTCTGCGTGTAAAATTGCGACGAGGATAGAAAACGTGACGTTGATTAAGTGTCGCGTTTTTTCGAACATTCCCTTATTGTCTATCACAACTACATACTATATATTAGATTTCGATTCTTGGAAAAATAAAGTCTTTTATAGTAGAGTACCTTAACAATTCGATATTTTAATCTCGATATCTAACTACGGACGACCAAAAGTCGCAACTAATGAAGTTATTGCTCAAGATATTGCTATAGGATTAAACAAACTTCTACTACATCCCTCACCCTGAACTATGATGTAGGTTGCTGATCAGTAGCAAGAATATTGAATCGCGAAAAATGTCATCCATATAAACCACAATTAGTGCAAGACGTTCTAAACACTACGTTTCGTTTGAATGGTACCGTTAATCGCCATTGTCGCTATTGGACAATAGATAATTGATAATAGATCTTATTGGAAGCTCTGAAACGCACACACGACATCCGTAAATTAAGCGTTTGGGCTGATATTTTTATTGGTCCTTTTTTTTCATTCATGGTATTAATTGGACAGAGATATTTAGATCTTTTACGTGATCAGGTTCTTCCTAATATTGAGGAAGATAGGGATTTATCTGTAAATGCTTGGTTCCAATAAGATGGAGCACCTTCTCGCTATGCACATAATGTTAGAAGTTTTTTAAACGAAACAATCCCAAATAGGTGATAGGGGGTTCATGGGATGAGCCCCTTCACTGGGTGTCTCCAGAGTTAAGTCCCCTAGATTTTCTCTTTTGAGCTCATTTACAATCTGTGGTGTATACTAGACGACCCCATAATCTAAACGAGTTACGGCAGAGAATAATTAAGGAAGTGCAATTAACTCGTGACTTTGGCAAATATCATTCAACAATTTGTTCAAGGACTTGCATATTGTCAAGAAGTGATAGGTGACCATTTGGAAAAGTTTTTTAACTAAAATTGTTTTTGTTTATACATTTGTTTTTGTGTGTTCTCTTTGAGGTTCTTGTTAAAACTTGCACTGTTAGTGTTAATTAAATATCTTTGTTATTATTAAATATAGGGGTACTATACCCTAACGCTGCACTTCTGAAGCATTAACTATCATTATTTCATTTAACACAAAAAAGTTAACATAATTTCCGGCTACACTAGGAATCTGAATTCGGATATAGAAGTAGCCATATTAGAGATATTCGAATAGATTCAGTCATTTGCCTAACCCTGTATATGTTTACTAATGCTTTTAAACAACTTTAATTTGTGATAGCTCTGTCAGTATTTAAGATAGGACCTTTGTTCATGTATGTACTATACGTTTTTTTTTTTAATAATTTAACCTCCTCACCAAGTTGCGGCGAATAAAATTTCAAGAAAAAATGATCATCAATTATTACACAATATATAGTTATTTCTAAAAGTTAAATAGGAATTTATAAGATTTTGAAATGATAGTTCAGTCAAAGTTCACTAAGAAAAATGCTGGACGTAATATCAATAATCTGCATTTATTGAGTGAATGTTCATCGACAGAACGAAGTGTGTCATTGTTATGATAAAGTAATATTTAAAATCTTAGTGATAACAAGATTCGTTATTGAAATAAATTAGTTTTAATTATTGTATCAAATCATTGTACATTACATAACTACATTTTCACATCTTCAATAAATAATTTTGTTAATAATATGAATATGAATAAATATACATTGTTATTTTGACGTACAATTTTCATAAAATTATTCACCATTTGAAGGCAATAAAGTATTAAATGATACCTTCTTCGCCAGTTCAATGGTTTGCAATTTATTGCAAGAACGAGCAGACAGTATACCTGGATGAAATGTTTACAGCGGTGATTGAATTACTGACTGACACCGCGGTCGCTGACTGCGTGAGAGTTTGGCGTGTGATTCCTAGAGGGTGTGGATCTAAACTCGTTATCTCTTTGGGGGAAATCGCGGAGATACAGATTGAAGTGAATGTGCCCTTGAATGCTAAAGAAGCTTGGTCGGCAGCAACTCGCATTTCTATTCCCTTTTCTGCCTGTATGGTGATTCCTTCACAATGGACCAGTAATGCCCCTACCATGGTGGGATTCTTACGGTTAATTGTTTAGGCATTTACTTTTTCACTTCTCATATTAATTTTATTTTATTTTATGTTAAATTTTACAACATTACTGCAAACTTCTCCTAGACCCCTTACCACAATCTGCACTAAACTAGACGTACGTTTCAATAGCAAGACTATCATCATCAGTGGTTCTGCTGATGATGATAGCTTTGCTATTGAAACTTACATCCAGTTTAATGAGTTTGCTGTGAGGGGTCTAGAAGAAGTTTCAGTATTACCAGTGCCACAGTTTGGAGTGTTTTTGTTTACAATAGTACTGTTGTTTCCTTAGCTTAAGTACTTTAACAATTTCACACTCATATACATACTCCATTTAATTACAATTGCCCAGCTTAGTCTATTTTTAACAACCTTCACATATACATTTTCTTATATCGTCGTCTTGGAGGAGAAAGGAGCTAAGCCACACACTTACTATTTTGAGAAAAAGAGCAATAAAGTTTTTAATTTTATGTTAAAGCAAATGTTTTAATTGAATCTACGTTGTTTATTTACTAAATATAATGAAAGTTGGTACAGACGTAATAAGGCCCTTTATTTTGAGATTGAATACAAAAAGTTGAAAAAATGTTGTATCATTAAGCGATAATTACCTAATTACCACTTAGCTCATTTCACCACCTTAATACGTACAACCACATACATATGTCATTTTAAAGATGAAAAGAGCTAAGCGATTGATAATAATACATTGTTATTATATTATTACAAAACATAATCTTACTACCTAAAACTGTCTTTACTATAATAAAATCTATCTAAGTCTACTCAGAATCATCAGAGTTAATACTCTCAGTAGAGTGTAAGTTTTCGTAAAATTGATGATAAGCGGTTGGTATTTTAAGTGTTCTACATAAATACAGTAATCTTTTAATTTTTTTTCATCAATTGGAAGACGGGATTGATAGAGTTGATCAACACTATCCACCGTACTATTTGCCTTACGGGCAGGCCTTCTGATGCACAATTTGTTTGAATTCATTGTCGCTCAACTTATTTTTATAGTAAATGAGCAATGGTGACTCTTTTCTGAACTGCAACCATTTAACATCTAACCACCTCATAACATTGCCATCTACATCTTTATTTCTATTTTTTATTAATTTTTGGCTATATGTTTTAAAATCTTGAAACTGAGTGTGATCCATTTCTGTTACTATATAAGGTGGATTGCTCAATTTTGCAGTCCGTGCCACTGTGTACCACTGGTCGGGAACAAATATATTTATTTTTCTCCCTCTATTCTCAATAGTTGAATGGACACTGTCACATTCCATTTCGGAATGTCCAGACTCCATAAACTTTTGATTGATAATTTTTAAGTGATCTGATAGAGACAAAGCTCTTAAAAACATAGCAGACAAAATCGTATTTCTGTTTTGCCCAGAAGCAGTGTCTGAATAAAATGTCACTTCAGACACTTCTAGAGGTAAGCCGGAAAGTAACTGCCACAAGCAAGTGGCTACTTCTGATGCTCCTTTAGTCCCATCAGTTTCATGCCACATATAATTAATGACACTTTTATCAGCAAGAGTATATACTGTAAAATTTGGGATTTCAATTTTTTCATGAAGTACACTTGTCCAATTCCAAGTTGAGGTGTGAGTAAGATTTTTTCCAAATCCATGGTGTATGACCTAAAACTTGAATCATTACGAGCCCGTTCTTTATCTTCTTTTTTGTGTTCTCGTGCTTCTTGTTTTCTTAACATGTGCAAATCGAAGTCTGATTGACACTTTAATTTTTCATCTTCTGATTTATTTGTAAACTGAGCGCAATAATCGCATTGATCTTTTTTAGGTCGGTGAAAACCATAATTATATTCATTAGTAAAAATGTGCTTGTAAAAAGAAGAAGTAACAGGGGTCACCTGGCGCTCTTCGCAATATATCAGGTAATCTTGATACAAGCGATTTTCAGATAAGCCAGTTGGGAGGTACATCCTCTTCGAAGTAGTCCTACAATAATGTGATTGAACTACTGGAATTGAATTTATATGACTTCGTACAATGTCTTTACGATCTTCTGAAATTTTATTGGGAGAAGGATTTAAACCTCTCTTATCTTCTTCTACAATTCCAGTAACCAAAGTCTTCTTCATCACTGTTTCGATTTTCTTACCCGAAATATCTAAAGTTCCTAGAAAAAAGTGTTTGCAAACTTGGTGCGTCCCACTTGTAGATGTCAAGCTGTATACTAATGTATGTTGCCTTCTTGAAGAAGTATTTCCTTGATCACCCACTGCATACCGTCTTTTGGTACTTTCCTTGAGACACATTTGCTAATAAAGCTCCATCTAGATCTTTCATCGCTAAGAGATAAATAATGTTGAAATATTTGTTCCCTTTCCTGAATGCTAAACTTCTTATTGCAGTTATAATGACATTTACACGACACTACTTTGACAGTTTTCCCTCGAACAATATTTCCCTTTTGAGATAAGTGTTCTTTGCCTGCAAGCCTAAGCTGTCGTTGTTTTATTTCTTTTCCAAGTCTCTGGTACCGTTTTCGTTTTCTTGTTAGCTGTTTCTGTTGATTAGGTGCAAATTCTTCATCATTCGGTATCCTTTCATCTACTGAGTATAATTTCTTGTTCAGTGAATTGTGCATTGGTGCTTTCTTTTTTTCTTTGAGGTTCTGAATCTTCGCTTTCCGAAGAATCGGAAGTACAGTGGTCTTCAATGTAGTCTGGATCTTCTGAGTCCGAATCAGCAAAGGGATCTTCTTCAGTTGTATCATCTGATAAAATAATTATAACAATGTATTTCAAACAAGCAGACCACAGAGAGTTAGGCTGTTGTTTGATTCACAGAAAAAGGTTGCGTTAAATCATCCGGTTAAAACATTGAGTTAGTTTTACAATTGAAATACAATTATCATACATAACTTACCAGTGATTTTTTTTTTGGACGAAAAGATTCCTCCTCGTTGCTCTGTTTAACGTCTTTGCTGTCTAGGAGTGATACCGCTCCATCTCTTCAACGTCTTGTTTATTTCCATTTTCGTTATTAGTAACACCGTTTAAACATAGTGCAACCAGCAATTGCCAGTGAATTGTGTGCCATGGTAAAACTGAACATAATTTTCACTATTTCAGAATATACAATGTCTTTATCATAAAAGCAACTAAACTTTAGGCACAATATAATTATTGGTAAACAAATCACACAATATTGACAAGCAAACTCACATACTTAATGCATTAAATTCGCAACTGACAACTGACAGAGTGCTGTATAATTTATAAATATAGCGCAGGCGCATCACGAGAGATGGTCGTTAGATGTCATCATAACCAATTGCTTTGCGGTTTAGCTCTGTTCACCACTAAAAGAAATTGTATACTAGTAGTTGGTGATGGAATTGGTGAAGAAATCTATGCCGCTTACACATGTTTCACCACTGACGTAAAATACATTATTTTCATTTAGCTTCTTTCACAGTTTGCCCGAATTTAAGGTTACAGTTTAAGAATCACTTAGATTCTTCACACGTATTTTTTCATAGTTTTCTAATTCATGTGGTGTAGTTAACTCAGTTTATCCCGAAAAGTGGCTTAGCTCTTTTCACCTCCAAGATGACGATATTTCAATACACACACATAAAAAAATTGCTTGTTATATTTAATACATCTATACACGTTAGAATTTAAATATATTTGTACATTATGGTATACATTCTCCACCGATCTTTCACATATTGCACATCTCTCTCTCCATTAATTAAGTTGTGTTATTTTTTTTTACATCATTGCCGCAACATTTAAGGAGTTTTTTTGACTTTTTTCACTTATTTTAACATATAACAAACGTAAGTAATTAATTACCTCCATCTATTTTTTTATTCAAATTCCAATAATTTTAACATGTTATTTCATCTTGTAGATACCTGATGATGGCGTCACGCCGAAACATGTTGTAAAATTTGTTTTAAATTAAACGTGAATGGAAAGAACAGTTACTTTTTAATTTTGTTATCCACACCATTTTCTTTTGATGTTTTTTGGTAATCACCATGATATCAATCTTTTAATATTGCTTTTTATTGCAATGCAAATGCATTAAATAAAGCTGCAATGCTTACTCAATAGTGAGTTAAGTGAATGAAATGCGATTGCATCAATGAATTAAGCTAATTATTTTAATTAAAAGTTTACTCTATAAAAATCCCTAAAATTTATTTGGATTATGAAGAACATACATTAAGTCAACCCCTTTTTCGATGAGCCTATCAACAAGTAATATTCATTGTATTGATGCCTTTCTTCAGTCTCTACTGGAGTTCATACATGAAATTGATAACTTATTCAGTAAACCGAATAAAGTTGGTAAAACTGGTTGGTAATAACAATAACGTATTTCACTGAACTAATCAAGCTACAATTTCATTTTCAATGATTTTGGTTTCATTAATACAATGAATGATTTATTATTCAATAAATTCCGTCGTCATTTAACGAAATATTTTTCATTGATTTGATGAAATCGTTTTTTGTTTGACCAATTTTAATGCATTACTTCATATGAGCAATGATTTCTTGCATTGTTTCAGGACCCATTTTTGATTCAGGGTTTTACAAGTGGACTAGCTGAAAGTAATAAAGGTTTCAGAAAAATCCTCTGAATGCATATGACACTTGCCCTTGATTACCAATACTTTTGATACCTGTACTGACTATCAGTCATAGTTGCTAAGTTGGCGGTTGACGATCTGCCTGATAAACATCTGTGTTGGTAAAATATCGACAACAATTTATTGTTATAAACTTGCAAATATATTTAGATCGATAAGTTGTTAACCGGTAAACCTAAAATTTAATTGGCTTTTCGGTTTGATTTTTCTGCACTGGCTTCTAGTTAAAACAGGATGGAAGATTTACTCTTTATGTATCTGAGAAAGATAGAATATACATTGTGTAATGGTGTAAAGTACCACGAACAATAAAGCTTTTCGTCATATTGTCTTCAACTCCAAAACTTTAAATACGCACATTATACTGCGGATATAATTTTTAGATGCGTTTTCGTTTCTATTTTGCGAATCTCTTTTTCATCGAAATCGCTAAGGGCTATGTAAACAGCGGTCGGTAAACGTGCGACGGTGCGTTTTCACTAAATCAAAACCCGGACACTCGAACTAGACACGTCGGGACGTTTTTCGATTTCGAAATCAAAGCAAACCGGATTGAAAGGGATCGCCGGATCGTGACGAAGCGCTGCCAACAGTTTTTATTACCTGCGGACCACCCTTTTCAAATACTGGGGCGAATTGCGACGAAACCGAGAGGGCGGTCACCCCATCCGATCAACTTTTGATTTATTACCGTCGGAATTAAAAGTTTTATCGTCCCGTGTACTTGGCTGGTGCACTTTGCTGAAGTTTGTTTTCTGGTTTTTTCTTTGCCATTTTCTCTCGCGTGATTTATTTACCGATTCCAGCGACAAATCACTTAAAGTTGGCGCAGCGGAAAACAATATTTAGGGTGCCTTTCTATCGTTTTTTTTTTTAGAAGTTAGTTCCACAAAGATAATATTGTGAAAAGGCTTGTGGATTGTATAAGAACAAGAGTTAAACTTTTCCTTTCTAAGAAACTTTTTCTCCATTTTCCAAGATATGATAAGAGTAACAGAAATATATAGTCAAAAAGAAAGACCTTAGTAATATAGACACAAGTTCTAAAATACTGCGCAACTTGATCTAGTAATGGCTTTTGGTAGAGCTCCCTTTAATTTCTAATGGCTAGAAGTGATCAAAATAAATGATTAAACATTGTGCTTCATATGGAACAGAATTTTAAAGTGACTCCACCAATCAGTATCTAAAAATTTCTTGGCTGAATAAGATCCAGTGTGATCCTATGTTCATGAACACAATGCAGATGGTAAACTTACGGATATTATGAACACATTTCTGCAGCTTCCTCTATTAAACCTACCACCCGTGCATCGCAGATTAATGACGCTTTTTCATACAACCACCCTCACATGAAATTTGTCTCACTAATGAAGATTCTGTAATTTTTGCGAGAATGGGCAAATCAAACAATATGGCAGAACGACTTATCATATCCATAGCCTTCAGCACAGATGTGTAGACATGTCTTTGCTGAGTCCCTAACAGTAATTACAATCTTTCATTACAATTGTACTCTTTCATGCTGGAAGAAATCACAATCTATGCCAGCACATAAAAAAAGGTAATTCGTTCGCTAATATCTAACTACCCATCTCATAGCCATCCTTTTCCAACCTTCTACAATATTATGGAAGAACTCTTTATTCTGCTATCCATCACAGTATCCGCCTCCTTTTATCTCATTCTTCAACACGGAATTATTGCTGGACGATCTATATTTACTAAACTTGACATCATTTATTCAATTTATATTGAGGTTATGACCAAACGTGAACAAATCGAATGGTTATGTATGCAGATCTGCCTACTCTAAAATATCAACACTAGAATTATGACTTACTTGCCTCCAGGTTTTATTGAAATCTGTTTTAACGATCGGATATGTTAGTATTACTACAACGGTCATTATTTTTGAAGAGTTTACATTGCATTCTGGAGTCCCACAAGGTCTCAAGTTTTGGGTTTGCTATTATTCAACATTTTTATTGATGAAGTGCTGCACCAGTCTAATCTGTTTTTGGCATACGTTGACGATATTAAAACTGTTTACTGAAGTCTCTTCAAACTCAGATATACGGAACTTACAAAAAAAGCTAAAGCTATGTAAAAAGTAGTATCTTTATTAACTATGTAGCATTCCAAATTGCAACTGAATGCCGGTAAGTGCTTTTTGCCTTCTACTATCCATAAGTTAATCTGTCACATTAACTTACCATCTAATGTGCGGATGGAATACAAGGTTAAGGATGTCATGTTCGATTTGCAACTCAAGTTTAAGTCTCACATTGAAGTACTTGTTGCGCGAATAGTTGGGATCCTTAAAGCACGTATTTCTATCATCTTCACCGACCTTAATTCTTAAATAAAACTTTGCACACACACATGTAATTAGCAAATTAAATTACAATGCATTGGTTTGATACTGAGTACTGTGACTTGCTACAGCTTGATTATGTCCATCGGAAGTTTCTAAAATTTCTGAATTTCAAGCAAAATGGAATAGCAGAAAACGCAGGTTGGCACGTCCACGACAAAAATAATACTCGAAGGCTTGGGTGCAACTAGTGATAGTAAATGAAAGGATTCCATATGTCAAAGCTGCGAAGTACTTTGGTTATATTTGATCAAAGACTAATGAAACCCACCTATCGAAACCAAGAACGAAATCGGGGCCTTAGCCCCAAGATGAATCAGTGGTACATTATACAAGCCTAATTAGATTCATAATAACATATGGTGCAGGTAGTATGGTGGCCAAAAGCATCGCAGGCGGGGCAGCAAAAAACAAGAAAAAAAACATGCTATGGTTAGTGGAATGAAGGTTAAGGGGGGAAAGAGCTAGGCGCAAGGAGTCGACCCATACGTCGCAACGGAGTATTTAATGCTCGCCTCTACATATTCATATACAGGAAGCTGCTAGGTGTACAGCATTTACACTTATGCACAGTCAAGCACCGATAAGCAAATCGCTGTGTTAAATAACAAAAACTGTTAGATGAACTTAAGGAGTATCTTTTACGGGAATGCCATGGTTCAGAAATTCAACCAAGATTGAAAGTATTAGATTATAATAATAATCCATGCCTTGACACCCCCAACGGCTTTCGCCAATTACAGGACATCGCGGTGCATGATTATTATTTCCGCCTGCGTCCAATACCATGCAATAATACCAGCTAAGAAGGACTGGAAGAAAGACACTGCAGTAAGGGTGGACCTAAACTGATGTTAAAACTGCTCTCAAACGGCTGGTAAGCTAAAGGAACTGAAGTATATGGAAAGAAGCCTAAAAAGGCTTTTTCTGTAAGCTTCGGCAAAGACACCACGGTGTTTCACGCTAAGGTTGCTGGTATTCATTAGTATCTCAGAGAAATAGAAAGATGAACCAGGTTAGATAAAAGCCTCGCTATTTTCTCTACAGCAGTCACACTAACGATCGCATCACAGTATACCCTAAGCTACTTGGGTTGTAGAGGCGTTCAAAATGAGGTGGGCATCCAGACGAGTTCGTCAAGGTCATTTGTTGGAAGTTGGCCATTTCTTTTGCATTACCACATTGCAAATTAAAAATTCCATCAATGCATTGATAAATAATTATTTTCACCAAGTCACCAAGCCAAAGACGTGCAAAAGGCTTTCTAAAGGAACATACGCCTGAATTTACTAAAGACCTATTGAGTAAAGACAGAAAAATGATAGTAGGTCTGCTAACAGATCGCTGTATACTAAATAGGCATATATATAACATAGGCTTCGTGGATGACGCTAATTGCAGATTCTGTCAAGAGTATGAAGAAATATTAGTTTACGCGCTGTCTCAATGCGGTAGATTAGCGAGGACAAGGTCTCTAGTACTGGGCGTATACAACTCACTGCTAAGAGCTAATAAAAGAGTCGTTCTCAAAGATAATTGGTCTAATAAGAAGGGAAAATTGAAGAGCCCCTTCTAGAACAAAGGGAATCACAATGGATCTGATACATGGCATTGAAGCAAGTCCGTATAGCCACCACAATTCTAATCTAATTTAAGATCGAATATATTCAGGGATTACGCAAGAAAAATTGCACTTTGTATTAAACTTCTAAATACTAAAAAACACAATCGATTGCGCATTTCTACTAGAAAGATTTTTCTATGTATCCCACACATGAATTCCGGGATTGAAAATAGCTTTAAGCTTCCACTACCAAGAACAAATATATTGAAACAGGAAACTATCTTGATGAAGGTGGGAAATGTGGCGATAATGTCCTACAAGACATGTGGTAGCATCGTTCTTGAGCCTCTTTGAAAATTTATTAATGTCATTCCTTTTGTATTGATTTTTCATTGTTGCATATTACTAAAAGCATTATTGCATTTATTGTATTAAGTATTATACTGAACTGTTCTTTTTCTTATGTGTCTTGCCGTTAGGTCTTTTGGACGTTAAATATCTACAGTGTTATTATAATATTGTATATCAATGTAGTGCTTCACCTTCCACTGACAAAGTATTGTCAGAGAAATACCCTGGATTGATAATGGCTAACTTCATTGCAAACTTAAAATGCAAACGTATTGTTAATAATGTTATATAAGTACTGTATATATATCATGTTATAGGTTTGAAATGCAAAATACACATTGTTTTCATTGAGTGGAATTTCTTGTTTGTTATTAAAATCCTTGCATTTATTGTTATGTATTGTAAATATAGCGAAAAGTTGCATATATTTCTTTTTTGACTGAAGAATCATATTACTCACCAAGTAGTGAGTATATTAACAATAGCAAAGAATGGTTTAGCTTTTGACGTGTGTTAAGAATCCAGAACCACTGAATAGCAAAACACCATGACGAGGAAAAAGGAAGGAGGAAAGTTACAAGTAGCGTTAAAGAGTAGAAAAAATGCAATAAGTAATCGCCTGTTAAGAAGGAGTTAAAGAATGGGACAGTAACGTGCCGTCAAAGCTTGAGTTTGCCAAATATTTATTAATTATTGTTGACTTGGTGAACTATATACGGCAATATGCGCTTTAACATGGTGTATTGCATTCTGTAGGAAATGAAGTGTTTACTTATTTATAGAATAGCAAAGCTTTAACCTTTGATGCATAAATCAGAGAAAGCAACGTGTAGTCGTTTTAGTAACTTGGTACGTACGCAAATTTATCAATGTATCACTATTTCCGACAAATAATCATCAGTGCAATGCACATAATATGCACTCTGCATATCACAATGCACTTACAATAAAATGTGACCAGATCGTAAGTTCCAGCGCGACAGCGCAGAAATACGTATCAATTAGAGCCAGTCCTTTACCCGGAATTTTTAAATGATATGCTCAGCATATGGCGAGATAAATCGGTTTGTACGCGAGCTTATTCCTTAAACTAATATGACGGGGACTAAGGTAAATTCTTTGTCTATCGATGCAACGCTTATGTACATACGCTGATGCGTAACAGCCCCGCTGTACCTGACGCATATGTAATTTGCATATAAATCAAATCAAACGTTCAGCGAGTATATTGTTTACTGGAGAGCTAGATTAACATATGTAATATAAGCCACGATTGCTTTATTTGGATGTGAATTTAATTTCTACGCGGAATTACGTTGAGCAGTAAATTATGTATGTAGTGAGTATATCAACATATTTTTGTTAGTATGTTGAGCAAAATGGTTTAATTTTAATTTCTTGTAATTTTTTAAAGATTTTTTTCTGTATCATGCAGCGTATTCATCTAAATTTGGCGTTTAAAAACATCTAGTGGGTGTTTTCAGGTAAAGCTTTTTTATTATTCTACGTTACATTCCATGATGTACAAATGACAATACCATACAGTCTCGCACAAAGTTACAGTTCTTTTAGAATACTATAAGCCACGAGTATTAATAAGGTTTTTAAACAAATCCAGTGTTAAGGTATTATTCGAATGAATTGTTCAAGATGATCATTTAAATACAAAAATATCTGCAAACTAATAGTAACACACAAGAAAGCTCCAGATTAATAGATTAGTTGTTGACATAAATAATTAGTGACGCTAATTTTAATTTTGCTTCGTCACGTCAGGATTTTAGGATATTTTAAATAGCTTTTCAAGGTACATTAATTCTACGAATTAAGTGACTTTTATTAAGTAGATATTCAGATGTATTATATGCCAGCATAGTTGACATGTTGAAAATGGTGTTGCTTGTTTCCTACGTCAAACGCAATTCAAACCAACCCGATTTTCTGCTCTGGAGCCAATGAAATTTATCACTTTGTAGACTTCTTAGCTGTGTGGGTATATACGAAGTACGCACGGCTCTTAGAGTTCAAATTTTAAGTCTGTGACAGACTGAAACGTCTTTTTATTTCATACTATCCCGTCGTGTACAAATCAATGCCCAACAGCTTCGTTATTGGGAATCACTGCCCCAACGACATAAAGGAATATTACGCCTTGTAAAGTAGAAATTTATATTTCCACTATTTCGTCTAAAAATTAAATATCAGGACAACGAAGGGCTTCTTACATTTGCTTATGCGCACGCGTGGCGCTGTCGCCTCTGGGGGGCTGGGTCAAAGGTCATTGCAAGACCTAATATTGGCGTGAATAAAACGTGACCGTTTTTGATCTACTTTTGCTGCACGAAAACTTTCGGTTCTTCAACAGAAAAAGAACAAATTGTTACGCTCTAGTGTGTCTTCCTTGTTAGCTCGTTAGTACCTCATTCGGGTGAAGATAATGCATTACAGATGCAGAGGAAGAATTTTTTCCCGAAGTTATGACTGCGATGATTGAATATCAGAATATGACCTTATTCGAGATCTGAATTTGTCAAAAAACTCAAGCCGAAATACTAGGAATAGCTTCAGTTGGAACGCCGTAGCTCCAGGCACATTATTTCAGCTGTTCGTAAATCCGCCACAGAAAGAAACTGTCACGATACTTATTCAACCGAAGAAGATCTTTCATTCTGCAATTAATGTCATGATTTGATGCTGACAGTACGGCCATCAACACAAACCAGAGAAATGCGCTTATCGATGCTTCAAATTTTTGAAGTTATCCTCTCCACTAGAAACGTTATCCATCCATCCGTTGTCACGCAGTTCATAATGAAGGAAACTTTATGAAATATGACGTTCGTTTCTCGACCAATTAATTATAAAGTATTAACTGGTATATCAGCGCTGACCTAAAGTGTAGGCAATGGTCCTACTCGTTTACAACAACGCAACACTGCTTTTCCTTTGGTGAGTGGGCAGAGCACCAAAATCCCACTAGTTGTTAAAGTGGCAGTCGGCTCATATATTCCGGATAAAGAATATACTTCATAAGGCACTAGTGGGACCTGATAAAATTTCTACGCCGGCATTATTCAATTAGGTTTGCAAAACTGAAGCGGATTTTTTGTAGGACCTCAAATTAAGTCGCTACACAAGTTAACAATTTAAGAGACTTAAATACTTGGAACGTAGTGCTGACATTCTTTAAACTGTTTCTAAATTTCTAGGAACACAAAATTGCCATTACATAACATTCTTTAGAAGTTGCATTAACTGGGTTGTTAAATGAGCCTTAAAATACATTTTTACATTCGCACCTGGGGCATTACGATTAACATATTGTAACGTTTCGGGATTCAAATAACTAACACACGATATATAATGCAACGTATTACTGTACTTTAATCTAATTACATATTAAATAAACACGAATAATTAAATATGATATTATAAACACCTTGTAAACTTAATTCATTTAAATACTACTTATTGTGGTTTACAATTTATGTCACTGTTTTTTCCACGCAGGCGAATATTTTTTACATTCTCCCCTCCCCATTAGAACTGTAATCTTCCTCGTTCACGGGCGGTGATCTTATATTTTCCCGTTCTTGGTTTCTAGACGATCCATATCTTCCCGATCATTCTGAATACTTCGTACTAGAAACTGCGATTACGAATTAATGAAGAACCTCTATGAGCGGTTTAACTATCTAAAATGAGCGCCATCTATGAGCCCAATTGGTAATCTAATTCAACTAGGCGCGCGTAACAATATTATGACTATTACATCGCTTTATTTAGTAATAACGATATTTGTGTGATGTGGTGGTAATATTAATACTCCATCGACCTTACAGTAGGGAATGAATTTGATAAGTATAATCCAAATATAGCTCAAGTTATACACTATCAGAAGTCGTAGTCAATTCACAGTCCATGTTGGGCAAGAATAGATCACCTGTTATGAAATTACACAACATTAATGTAGCGTAAATTTATCATGACTTGGCCGTATAATACCTAGTTTTTACCATAAGTGTGATAATTATTTGATTATTTTGGCCCTGATAAATACTATATCCTCCTTTTAGAAATAAATTGTTATACCGATTACTTAAAGAGTCTTATAATTCTAATGCAATACAGTTTTTCAGTGTAATAGTCACAGAATTAATGCAGATAACCTTTTGCTTTAGTTCCATTACCATGCTTTCGTTTCGTTACGTTATAGTTCGCAGATTATACATTTAGAATTTCTGTTAGAAGTCGAGCTAACACATTTTTGATTCCAGATAATAATAACTATATGAGGGCTTTATGTATTTCTGAATAGGTTCTACTCCTGGTCTGCAATATCTGCCTTCTTACGTTACAAAAAATAGTATACATAGTACACATTGTATTTTAAAGTTTTATATGAAAAAAATAGTATATTGTTTCGCACATGTTTTAAGCGACTTATTTCAAAGTTATTTTACGCTTGTATCTAGGGGATCTGAGCCAATAATGGAAATAAATTTCGTTCAGCATCCGGAACGAATTTTACCCAACATTTTAAAGGCGATATGTTATAGGAGTTCCGATAGAGTAAACGGCAAATTACTATGTCCCTTCATTGTACTACGTACAGTCAAACCGGACCTTTTCGAATGGAAATTTGAGCACATCTACCCGTGTCGAAAGCTGTTGAGTGACATATGTAAATCCGGTGAAATCGTTTTGTCGTTCGTGGGCACTTGAGTTTAATTTAATCAACACGCCCCTCGGTTCGAAGTAATGGTTTCTATCATGACGAAATCTCCTGTTTCAACAGCAATCTATGAAGTTACCACAAAGGTATCTTTCAAATTTGATGGCAGCATTTTCGTTTGGGTGTCGAGGAAACTGAATGTATTTAGTTGAGTCTATTAGTTAACTTATAAATTGTCGATTTACAAATTTAGATTAAAGACACTACTGTGGTCACTAGAACCTAGCAGAGCAGATGTTATCGTAAAGTTCATCCAACAAACTTACACCATTGGGGTCCTCTAAGGAAAGATCACCCTTTCCAAAGATCGCATACCTGATTCTCGTAGCGCCAGGTCAATGATCGAAAATGTATCTGTCTTCGAAACACATTATACTGTAGGCGCTAATTTAACGCATTTTACAAATAGTTTTAATTAATATTACACACACAAGATGTGCTTTCAAATTTAAATATGTAATATAAAATTCTGTATCGATAAATCTCTGTACATACATAAGAAAATAAGTGAAGGAACACTCTTACTTTAACGTATTTACTTACTATTTCCTTTTAGTATGTGGAGCTAGTAGATAGAGTATATATTCAAAATGTAACTTTATTTATTAATAATTTTATTTTGAAGAATATATTCGCATTTTTAATACAAATTTAATGTTTTTCTTATCTTGCTTGCTTTTCGCATATTCTATTAATTATATTGAAGATTATTATTATAACTGACAATATATTGTATATATTGCTTTAAATGCATTTATAGTCAAAAGTTCATATTTAGTTTAGAAAACATTTTTAGTTCTACATTTCGTTCTATCTGACTTATTTCTCTCCCCTTTGCCTTTTTGGATATTCCTAGTTTTATTTTAAAATGGCTATCTAATATTAAATAGAATCACTAGTTAATAAAAAGTTGGGTTTCTAACAATACAGAATATCTGTTATTTATATAGTATATCTATTATTAACGAAACGGAAATAATGTGCAGAATTTGTTCAAAAACTCTAAAATGCGAACAAGTGGCACGTTACGCGCCATGTAAACTCAAAAAAAAACATAAATATTTCGTTATTAGTTTTATAAAGACCTCTGTGAAGCATTTGTTGCATCCAATACATAAATTGCCAAACTAGCTAAACTTTAAATTAAAAACATTTCTGGAAAGATGAACAAATAGACATATTCCAGATCCTTCAACATTACGGAGCGAGACAATATCTAACAAATTGTTACATAAATATTATACAACAAATTAAATTTAATATTTGTAACCAGAATGTTTTAGTGCTATCGAAACTGTCGATATAGTAGGTTGTTATGTAACAAGTGAAGTAGTTTCCTGGTTCGTCATGATCAGGGTTGAAATTTCGGTCCACTTTGAATAACAGCGCTACGAAAATTTATTGCTGCGAGTGTCCAGGAGCCGCGTCACACTGCTGGGCGGGGTTAGCGTGCGTAGTTGGAGCGCGTATTCACTTTACTCTCAGACTTCGCAGCAGTATTATGGCAATCCCATACGTATAATGCACTGCCATGAACTACAGTCTCATTAAGTTAGCCTTAACATGCATGTAAAATCGATGCAATGAAAATAAATATAAAATTAAGTGTTTGTCACATACAATTATATTACAATTTCTTGTTCTCTAGAGGGAAAACCGTATGAAACTCAGTGTAGCATATATCCATAAATGATTAACGATACTATAATTTGAAGGAAATTATTAGTACACTCTTAAATTTTTAAACAAAATTTTTCGCCGATTATCGCGCAGTAATGTTTTTGTATTGCAAGAAACTCCTCTAAAATGTTAAACAAAAATAGAATTCGACCTTCAAGATATAAAATAAAAAAGAAAATCGCAAGTAAAAAAATGAAAGCAAAAAAACAATGCCAAAGATACACCCAGAAAATGTAATAAAAACCATTGTTTATTTTATGTGGGTAAGTTTTAAAGAATATTTTCTTAATAAATTTAACTAGGAATAGGAATTTAATTTTTAAAGTATAAAACCAAAAACGAAATTTCTGGTTAAAAACTTAAACAAATAAAGGATGGTTTCCTTTATTAGGGTATTATTAAATGAAAACGAAAAAACCATCTATTCTGTATGCACATGCATTTGCATTAAGAGTCGCTAGTCGCATTGTGGCATCGCTAAGTTGGTGGGGACGCGAAAGACTGTGGAGGGACACTCCGAGTAATAAAATTTCGTACGGCAGATGATCGAACGGGACTGAAATTACATGCCTGGTCATGATTAACTGAAATGTACTTTTCTGCATATGTCAAATCTGAACAATTTTGCGACAAAAGTATGGGGCACTTTCCGACTTGCCCACAACTTGATTTGTTTTTTAGTGCCGTATAGGTGTCATGCCAAAAACAGGTTCTGACCTCGAAAATTACACCGTAATACCTTTTTCGTAAAAGTGTCTATTTCTTCACTTTACTGTATGAGAAAGTACCCAGATACCTAGATTAGATGAAAGTGTTTTTTTGCAATTCCTTATCAGTTACTAACGGCGTTTATGAGCCTCTAGTTCTTTCAGTATCGTTTGAATGTCACTAAAAAACATTATTAACACTTATGCGTACCCAGGTACGATTTGACAACTTTGCACGCATGAATTACACGTATGAACTACATCCCAATCGATATCTGTGCGATAAGGTAATGTAATTCTTCCCTACTGGCAAGTATGCCTTTTTTTTTAAAGAAAAAATGGGTGGTTGGAAATGCAAAATATAAATATTTATTTTAATATCAATTTCTTATTTCCATAAACCGCTTGTTCTCAGTTTATTTTTCCGACACAGTTACACAGTTAACACAATTTCGTTGTGTGAAGCCAGAACATTACTTTGCAGGCTTGCTAATACTGTTACCAAACTTTAGTTGTAAAGTTGAAGCGAGTGTTTCGAACTTTCGCAAGTCCATTTACTTACAGAGTACACTTTTGTGTCGTGTGACCGACCAAATGTTAAGTCAAGTTTCTGTTAGTTATACGGACATTCTATGTTACATAACTATTTTGACAAAAACTAGACTATTCCGGCCCTGAATGTCCGTATTTTCAATGGTATATGGATTTGCCGAAGTTGTCGTTTAATTTAGATAACAATAATACCAATAGTAGCTTTTTTCTTTCTTACTTCTGTGCTTAAAAGGACATAGAAAAGATTATTGTCCGAAGATTGATATATAATTAATAGTGGAATAATAAAATAAAGCAATACTGGTTCGAAATCAATTTTTATTTAATTTAAATATCTCATTACAACATGTTTCGACCCATAGCGATCGTCAAGTAATCTATAGGTACATAAAATGTAATGTTTTTTTTTCTTTTTCTTTCTTGAAATAGCAGCTTTTCTATGTATATATTAATTTAATAATTTTTTGTTATTAACGTTTCGACAATTTCTTTATTGTCTTCCTCAGAATTTTCATCTTGGTTACAAAGTTATTTAATTAAAAACAATTTAAATTGACGGCACAGTACATATTAAGATTTACTTCTTAAAATTACATTTTTAAAAAACGTTACAAATGTCAACTTATTGTCAGTCAAACGCTTGCTTTTAACAATACAATGTGTGGGAAATACAAATGTGCCGAAGGTACATTGACTATTGTTATCTTTGACAATTCACAATTAATATTTTGAAAAGAAAACTTCCTTCGTTTTGATTTAAATAAATAATAATAAATATTATAATAAAATAATAAATATCTACATTACCTCCACACTTTCTGAAGACTCCCATTTTATTTTATAATCTTGTGATTGAATAACACTATCCTTTCCAGTTCTAGATTAATTATTTACGTGCTGAAATGTGAACATGAACAGGAGCAGAAACTGTGAAATATCAAGTTACGCATGCTAATCGTGCCGAAGAAAATAGGGCAGCCGGCTTAGTTGATTGAGCACAATTTAATCCATTGGAATGAAATTTGAAACTTGCATTTATTAAAATGCTTTTGTTTTTGGATTTAATTTGTTGTATACACGCAATATATAATATTTTACTTTCTTTTGTATTTTTGCTTATTTTTTTTCATATTATTGTTTGTCTTTATGTTTATTTTTGTTCTTTTTTAAAGGTAAGTCTTCTATAAGCTACCACTGCGTCATCGTTGTCTCAATTCAGGTGATGTATTGTCTTGTTTTATTTTTCCCTGCACCACATTAGTTTATCGCGTCTCTGCTCAGGTGTTAAGAGTAATCGTAATAAAGACCAGTAGCTACGGAATCCTATGTAAGTACATGATTCGTTCGTAAACAGTACGTGATGGTGTTTGGTGATCAATGGCGTTCTATTACTGCGGCGCTAAAATTGTTAATGGCTTAAACTGGTACCGTATAACATTGTAGAGTGATTACTTCAGCTCCCTGGCGAATTTCCTTAAAAGCTTCGACTTCATGTAGTCCAATATTCCGACTTGTGCTGATATCTGTATCTAAGTCCATATCTATTCTATCAAAATAGAATTTTCAAGTTTTAAAACACTTCACATACAATGCAGTTACTCACAATAGCAGAGTGTAGTTCCAAATTAAGACTACTGCTTTTACCATTTATTTATATTAAGGGAAAAAGCATGTTTCCCTGAGCCAATGCCTATTCAGTTTTTAAGTAAATGAAAAGAAAGTACTAAAACCTATCACACGTTAAATTCGTCAGAAACGCTTGGCACGTAACCTAGAAATAGCACTTTTTGAAGACAATTTTTAGCACTTTCTTTTCATTTGCTCAAAAAATTAATAGGCAGTTTAGATTCAGGAAAACATGCTTTTTTCCATGAATGTCCATATAGATTGCCAAATTAGTGGTCCTCATTCAGAACTCTTACCTATGAAACACGAATCAAATCACGTGATGTGTACCTTGCATTAATTTATTTATGCGGAGGCATACAAATGAACTCAGATGCAAATACTGCATATATATTCGCAAACTTCTTTTACCTAATTGATTTTGGTAAGAAAATGTTACCTTAATTAACCTAGGTGTTATTTTTATAACGCAAAGTTGTTACCACTTACTTTTTAAGTTTTACATGCAGATTCTTTTACTCTGTAACATTTATTAATTTTTTACTATTAACTAGTGTTAATTTTTCCTTCTACCACAAGATTGACGACTTCAAAGAGATTATGTGGACGTTAAATCATCGGCAATTTCACAATAGATGTGTCTGTATATAATAGTCTTTCCTGAGTAACAATAAATAATAATATTTAAATAGAAGTTTTAAGCTTCCTAACCTAAACTTAACGCTACCAAAACGAAAAATGCGACCTGCGGGTAATCCAGGAGATCACCTACCTATTGTCAACTCGAAATGGTAATTCTTCGCTCAACAGCTGCGGCAAGCAGAATTAAATTCCCGGTGGCGGTGTATCTGCTGTAGCAAGAGCAGTATGCTGACTGCATAGCTCAATGGAGATGGAGAGAGCAGTATCTTAAGGTATTGGTTTAAATCTCGGTGAATGGGCGCCAAGGCTCGGATAAAGTACCGAAGCATACATAGTTTAATAACAAGGCGCTAAGAACCTAATAACACTACGTTCACAGATAAAAGAGAAAAGTTACCGCAAAATTATCCAAAGTCCGTCAAATTCAGTTCCAATAAAATCTAATAACAAAGGTAAATACAACAAATTTTGATTTATTGTAAAGATAAAATAAGTTTGAATTGACTCTGTATAGTAAAGAATTTTAATAATATGCAGACCCAGTATATGATGGAATTTTGATAATATGCAGACCCTGTATACGATGGAATTTTAATAATGTGCAGACCCTATACATGATGGCGCCAGGGTATCTCGTTAATAAAGTAAATAAAATGATTCAGCAGTTAATAAATGTCGAGAATGTTTTATGAAACTAAACAAGTAATTCATGTGCTTCTATTAGTGAGCGATAGATTATTAAAAATTACAAATGTACGCAATCGTGAAAAGTGTTTTGCAGAAAATGTTATTAAAAATACAAGCTTAAATGTGTTGGCCACAAGGAATTCCTGTCGGTTTACATATAAATTTATACAGGAGAAGGAATGCACACAAATTTTATGCGAGATAAAGTAAGTTGTTAAATAATTACGACTACGTAAGTATAAAATGAATGAGTATTAAAGTAAATGACGAAATATACTTAACTATATTTACAAAACACTGGCTTAGAATAAATTTTGAAGATATGAAATTCGACTCAAAATATAGGTTCGGCTTTACGTAACTTAGAGTTACGATGAATCTGATCATTTTTAGTAATAGGTGGTGACTAACAATGGGTAGCTCAAACAATGGTGATACAAGCAACGGTGACTACTAACAGCGGGTGGTTCAAAAACCGGGGGGTACGAACAACGGGTGATACAAACAACCTAAGTAAATAAAACTGAAACACTGTAATTAGACGAATGCGTACGAAGCGAAAGCTAGTCAACACTAGAATAAAAAAAAACAATGACGCCTCTTACTTTGTCGGTGTTATAGTAAAATTCAGCTCTCCTAAATCCTCACAACGCGTGATGAAGTGAATTCATCAATTTCGAACACAAAACTAATATCCCTCCAAATGAGGTAATATTCTCAATCCAAAACTTCACACAATACAACAAATTCTGTGATTCGAATAGGGCTAAAATGACTGTACGTCTACACGCGACCAAGCTTGTCTGAAAAGTGGTGAGGACGGAAGGACGCTTGTGTCCCGGAAATCAAATATCCAACGCTGGTTGGCTAAGTCAGACATGCGGAACTAGTTTCCTAGGCCGTACGTTCTGATTGGTGTTCTTTAAATTCGGCTGACAAATAAGTTCAAATTTAACCGTAACAACATCAAGTGTTTTTCTATATAACTTCCTCAGAGATTGCTCACAATTTGTTACAGGAAATTTTATTTATTCATATGACAAACGTAAACAAAGATGTCATTCCACTTTTCTCCATCGCTTTCCTGTCAACTGTACCCTTAATAGTCGTAATAAATCTATTCAGGCAGGATCGTGCGCCAACACAAAAAGTAAAACGACAACAACGAGTGGGAATTTCGAAAAGTCATCGATGCGATATAGCCGTCGGTGGCGGCAATAATTCCCCTGAGAACAAGAAGCCGGTGCAATAAGTCCTAGCTTTGTAATTTTCTTTGCTTTAATTAGCGCGCTGCGGTACCCATCAATTGAGCCGGTCTAATTGAAAACCGTGCATCTTTCTGGTAAAATGCAGAATATAATTGTTGGGTAATTTAGTTGTTAAGAAGACTTTCTTATCTTCTTCTTTAAAGTGGAAAAGAATCAGATTGAATTCGTCACTTAAAAGGAACGGACGATGAGAAGGAAACCGGGTAAATAATTGATGTTTTGAAACAATGCCGTAATTAAATATCCCATCAGGAAATTATCGTTTACATGGCGTAATTGATGGGTACTGATTATTGTAAGGAGATTGCTTCTAGGTGCACTACGATGTAGAACTGCAGGAAAAGATGCACAGAAAATTTGCTTTATTAATTATTGCAATAACTTTGTATGGAGTGAAATTATATGAACAATTGCATTTATTGATGGTACTGTTATTTAGAAAATCTTGGAGAGGTTCTGTGGTAATATATTTCCAAACAAATACTTTTTATATTTCACACAAGAAAAATGACAAATTTCACATTTTTAAAATATAAATATTCCTTTTCGCCAAAATTTGTGGACAACCGGATACCGTCCCCAATGGACGCTCTTATTAAATCGCTTATACAATGTCATACTTACCTCATTAAATGTATCATTTTCATCTAAACATTAAGCGTTTGGCATTTTACATTAGAAGAGTGCGATATACTTACAGCGCGGCAAAATTAGAGTATTAAGCAAACTTTCACAGCGTTATTAAGATGTGTGAAGGAATTCTTCGCTTAAAGACAAAAAGTCACTAGAACAATGTGTGGGTTGCAATATGCACAACATTGTCGCCTATTATTAAGTAAATGCGTACTCTACTTTAAAAAGTTTTTAGCTCAGCTTGTAGTAATTTATTACCTCGTTTATTGCTAATTAAAATAATACCGACACAAAAAATTAATGTAGACGAATTTAGAAGCAATTTTAAGATGAAAAATATTTAATTTCATATTAAGATCATTTCTTATCGGAAATACTTATCTAGCTAAATATAAATATTTAGTTTTTAACTGCACATATACGGACCACTGGTTTACATTCCTGCACCTAACAAACGCAAAACTATTCAGGTGTTTTTGTGATTTTATATGGACTGAAACAAAACACGACACAGAGCACATGAGTTCTTTAAGCGTAGATCGTCGAGTAAAATATAATGGGTATCCTAATCATAAGCGGACGTATCTCTTACGAAGAATGGGAAACAATTTATATTTTCTTTGGTTGTTTTCTTAAGCAAAATTTTTCAGGAATAACTCTCTTATTATATTTATAATTTCATTTTAATACCTTTTACCGTAAGTAAGATATGAAGGGTATAGTTCATTTTTAAATACTGTAATTATTAATTTGCGTGCGATATCATCCTAAAATAATATTATACTTTATTACTATAATTAATAAATATTAAACAGAATTTTTATTGCGAAAAAGTGTCTAAACCAAAATCCATATGCGACGGCCATCTACTTATGTGTCTACTTCAATAAGCGATCTCGATGGCCGTCTGACTCACACCCTTGCTATTAGATTTGCCTACGTGATAACAGGGGGCACCACCCTCCCTACAGTGCCTGATGGCGCGTCTGGGAATGCACATTCTAACCACAGCGTGGCTCTTTCAACTACGGGTAGCGGGCCAAATACGCGCTGGCCCTACTTCAATGTAATTTTTGCGTAGAGTCCGACCACCCCTCTTCCACTAGCTCCGTGCGGAGATTTACAAATCGTCTGAAATCAGAACAGATTCTGGGATGTAGCTCCCGCTCGCTACTTATTTACATAAATAAAACAAACGTGTGCCTCCGTCAAATACCCCCTGTAATTGACGAAAGCTGTTGAGCGATGCCAGAACATGAATTATAATTATTGTTATTATTATAATCAAATATGAGAATCGCAACGTTCGTTCTCTACTTAAAATGTCTGTGTGTACGTGCATTTATAGGTATTCTTACGGGAAATAAGAGCTTTTTAATGACTAATTTGTGATTTGCAATGGTAGAGACGCCATGCGCTGCATGCTTTTAAAGAAGCCGTCACGGGAATACCCTGAGCCAGGAATTTAATGACACACATGTAATGATTTAGTTATGATAAATTTTACAAGCCTCAATATCAAATTAGATCTTATTTATTTTCTCACTCACCCTTAATTTAAGAAAAAACCCCTTATTTGTTTTGTTTGTTTTTACATCATTCTTACTAGTTTAATGATATTTTTGTAAAAACGCGCATTTGAGCTGGCCACGAGTTTAAAACATATTAGAATATCTGGTTTTTAAGTGATTGGTTTAGTATTTTTTGAAGCTAAAGGGTAAGTAATCAATGTTTTATTCCATTTTATGTTGGGATACATCAAAATATTTAGTTAGAATGGCCAAAGGTACTTGGAGTTCGGGATGCCGAGCGAAAACTGATCCAACAAATGAATGCTGATGGAAAAACGTAAATAGAGATTTCCAAGCTGCTTAATGTTCCAGATCCAAGATTTACAACGCCTGTACACATACTAAACAACATGTTACACAAAAAATGTCAAACAGCCCCTAATCCGAAAACTACATCCAGGAGGATAGCTTAATTTATAAAGCAGCTGTTAAAGATCCTTTCACGAGCTCAAGTAAACTTAAAAATGAGATTTCATCGGATTTTAGTATTAATATATCGTCCAGGACAATAAGAAGACGTCTGAATGAGAAAAACTTACGTGGGTGTATTGCACAACGTAAACCACTTGTGTCAAAAAAAATATTAAATCCCGACTAGCTTTTTCAAGAGAACATCTCAATAAACCGATTACCTTTTGGAAAAATATACTTTGGAGTGACGAGTCGAAGTTTTGCCGCTTCGGTCCTGATGGAAAACAGTACGTATGGCACCCTCCAAACCTGGAGCATCACCCAAAGCACACCCTTAAAGCGGTTAAGCATGGTGGTGACAATGTCATGGTGTGGGCAGCATTTTCCTGGCATGGTGTAGGTCCCATTCACAATATTAGTACTAAAATGGACCAGCACATTTACTTACAAGCATTATGATACCATTCGCTAAAGACAACATGCCTCTAATGTGGAAATTTATGCATGATAATGAGCCTAAGCGCCCTTCACGCCTAGTGAAGAGTTGCTTACAGGACAACTATATCACTGTTCGGAAGTGGCCAGCTCAATCTCCGGACTTCAGTCCAATTGAGAACTTGTGGAACGATGTTCAGGAGCATGTACAAGCAGTAAAGCCAAAAAAAAATGAGCGATTTATGGCAAGAAATGCATAGAACTTGGTATGCCATTCCAAAGGAACGTTGTATGGCATTAGTTGCAAGTTTACCCAGGAGATGCGCTGCTCTGATCCAAAATAAAGGATATCCCACCAAATACTAAGATTTTTTTTTATGAAGCTGAGCTTTACTTTAGTGAATTAACTTTTGTTTTGCCTATGTCCTAAATTCATGACCAGGCTAAAAACTTGTAAGAATCTTATAATATATAAATAAAAAATCCTAACAATATATAGGTAACAAACTATTGTTAATTTTTTTTCATAACATTACTAGGATCTTTGAAAAAATAACATGGATCTAAATTTTTTTCCAATATAGAGGTATAACAATTATCCGAGAAATATTTTAGAGTGAACTGTCGGGTGTCTTAACTGTTCGGCCATCGCTATGCGAATCGAAACCGGTTTTATGTGAAATCGGTTTTGGATGTGTAATTAATCGCCCTTAAAACAAAAATCGTAACGGGTTTTAAAATCGGTTTTTAAAATCTGTTGGTTACAATTTTTTTCATTGTGACGTATACCAACAATTAATATTCATATACCTATTATGCAATTTTGAGAAGTATAACTGTAAAGTCGCAAATTATTTAATGGACATTACGCCATTTTCAGATATAATAATACAGATGAAAAACGTCTGTATTAAAAGAATAATATTAACATTTGTGTGTGTGTGTCAAGATAGAACAATAATAAATGCCTGTATTAACAATATATTTCGGTATTTAAAATATACATCTACTTCAAAAATTATATATTAATAATTATTATCTCTGAAGATGGCGAAATGTTCATTAAATGATTTCCGACATTGCAGTTAAACCTCTCAAAATTGCATAACGGGTATATAAATATTGAATATCGCACATTCTTTTCCGAGTAACAAGGAATACTTACCTCCTGATATAACAAGATCTAGGCGTTCATTATTCTGTCCTCGAGCTAACCACTTCCGTTAACAACAGCTCCTAATAAGCTTGTCATCAGAATCAATTTCGAAATGGGGGGAACTACACCTTATTATCTGATGCGAAGTTGTGCTATGTCGTCGGCATATGCGACCTTATGGTTCCGTGCGTAATAGTAGACAAAATGTAACCAGCCATATGGGGGGACGTATATTGCACGGTAGAAAAGATGTCAGCCAGGCATACAGAGAGATATTTTTTACGCATCGGCGATTACAGAGAAAAGACTGAGAAATGAAGCGTAATGCGCCGATGGACGTCTTGAGCACGTTCCATTCGTTGTTCATACATATTACAAAAAATATAGAAAGGAAATTTATGGTTTAAATCAGTTACTCTACTATGCTGGCACATTAAATATAGGTTATTACCGGCCATTTAGTATGTGTCCAACCAAGTGAATTGTGTAAGCTCACTGCTAGAGAGATTTCTTCTTTCACATATACTGTAATCGACAAAATTTAATTTTATCATAGGGAACCTATGCCAATGTCGAAGAAACGATCATTGGACGTTAGGCATATGGTAGAGAGACACGGCTATTTGTCTATTTCCACTCTTTCCTAACCGTCTGCTTCCCTATACTCTAGTTAAATTTTGATGATCACAGTATAGTAATGACTGTAGCATATACAGTGTGGGCTTGGTCAATTTGTGATGGTTGTATTGATATTAACTAGTCCATTATATATAGCAGAGGCTACAGTAACCTTTCAGCGTATCAATTTAATTATGATCGCCCCAAAAGATATTTTAGAAATTACGGAGTAAACATTTCTTGAATTTAAAGATCGACCATTGTCGTGATACAGATGCAAAAAGAAAAAAAAAACACGAAAAATGCACTTTGCAGGCAACTATAAACATTTTAAAGACAATTAGCACGAGGCGTAGTAAAAAACAAGTTAAAACCATTACTGGGTTGGTAACTGGACACTGTCCTCTGAAAAAGCATCTATACAACACAGGCCGTGTAAGCGACCGTGGTGTTAGAAGATGCGAAACTAACAGGAGGGAAACGAGGTTAACATGAATTGCCACAGTGAGGAACTGAAGGTACTCAGGCAGAATATTTCGGGAGAGATCTATTGGAGCCTCGAAGGTCCTCAAGTTTCCACTGGGCAAGATACTGGGCTTAAGAAGAACACCAAGCTGCTCGAGTGGAAATAAGAGAATCAATAGGGATGGATACATGAGCAGCACCAAGCTCAAGTGCCCGGACATCAAGTGCCCACCCTAACTTGAATGAATGAATAGCACGAGGAACTGATATATCGGAATTGATAGAATTAGATTCTGTTAACACAGAATACCAAAAATATGTTAAATTAGTTTTTTTTTTTAACTTGACATATGCTAATTTTTTTATTTGAAGAGATGAATTAGTAGTTCCCAAAGCAATGTTGCAGAGAATTATTTAACTAAGAAAAAGTGCTCTAAAATTGCGGGCCAACAAAAAAAAAATTATAACATTCTTTATTGAGAATTTTTAGATCTTCCAAATTGGATTAAAAAAAAGACGGTGTTGCCATTTACAGAAACACATTCTTAGAAACTTCGTCATTTTTTTACTTTGTATTTATCAGTATTTAATATATTTTTTCTTGAAAATATACCATCAAAACTTTAAATAAACTATGTGAGTTGTCGTTTAATAGAGAAGCATTGAGATCATTACACTTACCTGGATGACATATGTATTTATCGAAAAGCTGTATTGAAAAGTCTAGAATTCAAAATTCGTCGAAGTTATTTACTATTTTTTGCTCACACTGTATATATAAAGGTTTGTAAAAAGCTTACTAATTATTATTACAAAGAAGAAAGATTCAGTGTAGGTGAGAAAAGAGAATTATTATTAAGTGAAAAAATCTTTGATATATATATTCAACAAAATCTAAATTGTCTGTTACTGTATTATCATCGAGCGCAAAGGAGTTTTGCTGTATTTCCAATAAAACATTTTAACAATTTAATTCAGTTATATTAATAAAACTCAGTATAATTAAACAAATATTTTATTAAATTATTGAAATCATAAGTAAATTAAATCTGTTCAGAAAAAAAAAACAATATCTAAAGTAGAACTGTAGAAAATGCATAACTAATAAATAACATGATGAAATATGCCCGTCAATCCACAATAGGCAAGGTTAAGTCTCCCGATGACCCCGAGATGCATTGAATTTTTCTCTGGAACAAAAATAAAAACAAATGTTACCTGGTTTATTTTATCACATTATATGTTAATATAAGTTAATTGTAACAATTTAGTACTCGTTTTTAGCGGTCCATCCGTTGATAATAGTGACATATAGCAATGTTTCAGTATGTTTTGTAGTCCTGACATAACCTAAAAATAGCGTCTTTATTTTAAAAGACGCGATTTCCTACAGAAATAATCTAAAATCCTAAAAGATATCACAAGGACTCTCTCTAAGGACCCTCTCCAAGGACTTTCTCCATGGACGTAGTAATAAACACATAAAACATGATATATATTTAGGAAAACATTAGGCTTAATATTTGAACCTATTTCATTGTAAGTTAGAATGGTCCTCGAAATACTATGTAAAACGTAGAAGGAAAAACATTTTGAATATTAATTAGAAACCAGGTGTAAAAAGGTACTGAAATACATCTCAATATCTTTTTATTCATAAAAGTAACATATCAAATTCTTTCAAAACACTTTTCATTGGAAACGCGCACTGGCAAGTACCCCAATAACCAATCACATTGTGCCGTACGAAATTCATGTTTTTGTAGTAGTTTTACTCGAAGAATGTACAAAATTTATATATTTTTATCGTCACGCTTTCTTTACACCTCAAACTTACACAAAGAAAAAATACCGAAACCTCTTTTTCTATGTTAAATGCCCTAGAAAAAAAAAAACAGATAAAACAATGTTTACGTAATCCAAAAGAAGTAGAAGAATTTACACAACCAGAAATATTGGAAGTTATAAAAGAGTTAAAAAAACAATAAAATGAAAGTGGAATTCCTGCAGAAGTTACAAGAGGCTCGCCCAGGTAGGCCATAACTTTCTAGCTTATTCATCAATATGTCGTGACTGATGGTGTTAAAAGCCTTGGACAAATTAACAAAAAAATTCAATAAATATCCAAAGCTGTTTCTACAGTCCTTCCCTGGAGATATCCATGTTGGAAGGAATGCAAAACATTTCCTCTACCCAGAAACGCTCGCAGACTGTCACTCACAATGCTTTCAATGATCCTCGAGAAACCGGATATAATACATAAGAAAAAGCAAGATCCAAACAACAGGTTCGACGTAGCCTGGTAACGAAACCCAAAAAAGAACTTGAGAAGGCTTTCAAGAAATTCGAAGAAGTAGCAAAATATTTGGGCTGCATATAAACAATGAAAAACCAAAATATATTGAATTGAAAGCAGAGGCAATAGAGGAAAACTAATATGCCAAATTCAAGATAGAAGAAAGAGAGTATAACCAGTTCGAATACATAGGAGTGGCAATAACATCAAACAACGAAGAAGAGTGCGAAATAGACTAGAGAATCTTGAAGGGAAATAATGTGATGGGAGCACTATCAATTATTTTGAGGGCAAAAAGTGTACCGCAAGCAGCTAAAATTAGAGCTTACGCAACGCTAATAAGACCAGTTGTGCTGTGTGCCAGGGAAACATGAGTACTGACAAAACAACTGGAAAACTGGTAATCTGGGAACGAATATGTTTGAGAAACATTTTCGAAGGTGTAAGTACAACAGATGACGAATGAAGAAGGCACGCAAACAGTAAGATAATGAACCTGCACAGAAAAACGAAAATAACGCAAAAGATGCGAGTACAAAGAAAGAGATGTTAGGATATATCACCTGAATGCCCGGAGACAACCAGATTTGTAAAGAAGTGTTATTAGTTGAAGGGGAAGGCGCGAGAATGGGAAGAACAAGACCAAAGAAAAAGTTGGCTTAAGGAAGTGAAAGCGGACCTAAGTGCCGTGGGCATAAAGTGAGAAGAAACTGCAAAAGACCGGAAATAGTGATGAAAATAGAAGCCAAGGGCCTCCAAGGCCTGTAGTGCTAACTTATATATACAGACTGTCCCACAGAGGTAGGTCCTTAGAATTTTTCGAACATTTAGTGGTAATTTGATTTTGAAACTTACGGTGTAGTCATGTCGGACTATGATCTATTTAAAGGAAGTATTTTCAGCCTTATAGTGCTTTTGGTATAGTTGTAAGTTTGTATAAATGTTTCCTATTCCTAATCGTTTTTGAGATATTTGAAAATTTTGATGTTTGCACTCTTTCCATTAAAATTAAATATCCCATAGGCTATTAGACATTAAGATATTCTACTGAAGTGGCTGTAAATACACAGTCATAAATATTGACTGCGATAGCGATAACTGCGATATCCTATACAGGGTGTTCAGAAACTCATGTCCAATATCGATATCTTTAAAGTAAAAAAACATTTTTTCTAAATTCTACATCGATAATATTATCGTGTACTTGCATCAACATGAGTGGAATATATTAATGTCTAACAGCCTATGAGATATTTAATGTTATTGGAAAGAATGCAAACGTCAAAATTTTGACAAAATTACAAATATCTCAAAAACGGTTAGCTTTAGGAATAGGAAACATTAATACAAACTCATCACAAATACTGGGAGTAATAGTCTGGACCCATAAAAATTGCACCATTCTATTTAAAATAAGAAAGCTAATATCGACATCCTCTATACCAAAAGTGTTATAAGGCTGAAAATACTTTCATTAAATAGATCGTAGTCGGCCATGACTATTCTACAGTTTAAAATCAAATTCTTACTAGAAAATTCTAATGACCCAGTTCAGTGGGACACGCTGTATATGCTATATTATAACCTTAATATTGTTTATATTTCCTTCATATCCTTGATTAACGAATACACATGAATATATGTTGAAAATAACCGAAGCCTTCATATATATTATACAAAGTTCCTTTTCGAGAATAAAATTAACCTTTAGGGCCGATGTCAATAGTTCAAAAATCACAGGACCCGAAACAACTACAAACCACATTAACAGCCAAATAATCCCAATAGACAAGCACCAATCGCTGCTTATTAGTTAGCACTATCAGTAATTTACATCCGCCTGTAAATTTGTAATTACTCAAAAAAGGTTGTTATTATATAATCTAGATGTCTATAATATATCTGTCGGAACTGGCGTCGGTCGATGAATATTTATAGCTATGGTGGGTAGTAAATTCTGTAACAAGCCAGTCGTTGCCTGTAAGTATGAACGTTTCAATTTCACTATAAATATATGTTAATTGTTTCTTAACTTATAATTGCCGTGTCTGTTGGCTGGCGTCATTAACAAAAAGAAGCTGGGAAAAATAGTTCGCCGCACAGAGATAGTATTTTATTGCATGCCCCGAAGGGGAATTAATAAATATGAATACCTGCATTTATCATAATACATATACCGAGATACATTTAGGCGTACGTAGGCACATTTCCATTATTCATATTTAACGTTATCATTTAACTAATTTAAAATTACTTTGCAATAATTATTGCAATTACAAATCTAATAAACTACAGTGACTAATCTAATAAGTCTAATGAGGATTGTGCATAATACGATTAGAGCGATAGCAAAAGTCGATGCAGCAACACCGGTTTTAATCTTATCCTGGTTTAATCAAAGTGAGGTTTTAATGAAGAAGTGGATACGCTCACAAGCTTTTAAAGCGTTAGTAAATTACAGCGTCGACATATTTTCTCCTTTCTTTCGGATTACGATACCCCAATTTAAAAGTTCTTTGGCAATCATCAATCAAGTATTATTAAGTCTCAGTTGAAGGAGTGTAAAAGTGAGTTATATTTCCACTTTCTTTTAGTTTTGTTTGCTCGAGCAACTTCGGTATGATGTTAAAAGAAATTTCATTACAAATTATTCCATACAGTAAAAAAAAAAATGACGAAAATTGTTACACTCGAACAGCGACATTCTCGTATGGTTACTCAAAGATCTACATGAATTTGACATTAATCCCTTTCAGAGCCAGCTACAAACATTTAATATAGGGCTATTTGGTCTTTTAAACAAAAAGTGACTCATATCTCAAAATCTATTGACGATAGGTATATGGAATGCTGATGTAAAACCATAGGGGATGATATCTACTTTCTAATTTCAATTTAAAATGCAGGGTGTTCTATTTAAAAAAGAAAATGAATTTTTTGCATTTGAAAATATGTCACTTTATTCCTCAGTTTTCAACACCATGTATGTTAGAATGAAAAGTGTGTGTACCGTTTCTTAGAGTTATATCTACATTCATTGCATAGTAAATTTGGAAGTCTCTACTTGCAGTATTATTAATTTCTCAATGGTGCAATGATTACGACTACAAAAAAAAAAAAACTTAAATAACTCAAAAACGGCAACATGTAGCTATAGGAATAGCTAATGAAAACTGACGTATTTATGGTCGTAGAATCCAAAAATGAATAAAACATTATATCATTCTATTTAAAATAACAAAGTTGACGTCCATTTCCGGTCAACCGGAAGTGCTATTTTGGTTGAAGTATTTCAGATTTATAGTTCCAATCGAACAGATGATGGTGCCATCAAAATCTTAAATATAAGTAAATAATAGAACATAAACTTTTAATGAACCACATACATGGAATACCCGCATATGATTGCTAGTGGCAAGAATGATAGACAAGATAAAGTGAACCAGTCGCAAACACTTCCTAAATGTAATTACGTGAAGAAAGTATGCGCAAAATAGCATCCACCATGGTAAGATTAATAGTTTTCATTAAGTTCATCCAACAAGTTCAAGCACTTAAGGTACCTGACTATCTTGCCAGAGTGGATTGTTTTCAGTCTCTAGAAAGAGTCAATCTTTCCAAAAGTGTGCATATCCATCTTGTAGCTGGACAGGGCTGTGGCAGAAAAATAGTCTTCTTTTCTAAACACAGTCGGTATTCAGTCTTGTCGGAGGGCCCGATTCTGTGTAAGTTCTTTTTGAGTTTACGGTGACCTGTAAAGACAAAAACCATTTATCTTCACACTTTTACGGCCAAGTTGAAGCAGTTACTTGGTTTTGCCACGATTGGATGAAATACTCTCTTTTGCGTGTACCAAAACCGAACTAGTTGTTCAGTTATTGGAGCACTTTCTAATTACCCAAAATTTATATTGCTATCTAGTTACCGTACGGTGCTATGCCAGTGGTAGGATCTGGTCCCTGGAATTGTTCCGCAGTACCGTCTTTTTTGCAAGGATGTCCGCTTCCTCCGCTTTTTTTCCTAGAAGACGCTCTCCAATTTTGCTCTCACAATTAGGCCTATCATCCTTAAGAGCGGCTTCTTTGTGTAGCTGCTAGCTGTGGAGTTTCTCCACGTCCGATTACTAGAACACCTTGATCCTCGCCTCACCATTGCCACAGCATATGAAACTAGGTGTTGCCTTTCTCCTCTTCGGCAGATCTGCAAGTATCAATCATCTAACTAGGCCTATTAATTCTACAGTGACCAGTCATCAGATCTTACATCATATTGGCTCAGTAGATTTCTAGTAAATTCAGACCTCTGTTCCTATAGAAACTCTTGCCAGTCTCTATCCCAGTGACTTTTTCCATCATTTCCTGCGTCCATTATGTATCCATTCGCTGACGATTTTTTAATTGAGAATTTGAATGTCAAAAGAGGATAGCTCCATACAATGACTTTAAACGACCTGGAGTGTCGATCCGCTATCTCATTTCCCACACCTAGTGTAGGACCCAGGACAATGTTCATTCACTTGGGTGTCCACCTCATTTGGAACGCTTACGCAGTCCCAAATCACCTTAGAGTCCACATTTACGGAACTAATCGCTTTAAGTGTGGACTGACTGTTAGAGAGGTCGGCGCTTTTTTATTTCTCTGATACAATGGTGTCTTGCAGCTGCCTTAGCTGGAACCAGTGGTGTCATTTGCTGAAGCATTACAAAACAGCCTTTTTAGGCTTCTTTGCGTATATTCTAGCTTTCGACGCCGTAGTCCGTTTTACAACGGTGTGTGTACCATTTAGAGTCCTCTCTTACAGGTGTGCCTGTCTCTCAGTCCTTCTAATCTGGCATTATAACCTGATATTTTCTTTGTCGATTGAATTTTGGACACACACACAGGACAGCCAAGAATGGACACAGACATTGAAAACTGGATATTAAAATACAAGACATGTGAGCAATATAACCGCAAAAATGTTAAGCATCTTTTGATTCCACGATCATAAAGTTATCATATAAAAAGCTTATCGGAATAAGCGAGATACATCAGCAATGATTGTGTAATTGTAATACACTATTTCTCTTAGTGATTGAAAGTGATACCATTAAGATCTAAGATTTTTAGTGCTATTATAGAAACATTTAAGTTGTTATTTCTAAGGAAGTGAACCTGACAGAAGGCCATTTGGGTTGTAATGGGATCTCTAAAATGCATTTTATTTTAAATTTGATATATTTAGTTTACTTTTACTAAAATATTCATTCTATTTATGTAAACTACAAAAATGTAGAATGTAAGTATTGTTGGTCTATTAATGAAAAAGAATGGTCAGAGAACGGCCGAAGTCCCTGATTAGAGAACAGCCGAGACAAGGCAGCTCGGCGACAGTAGCGTTGTAAGAGAGGGACGTACGTTCGTCTGCGAGCGCGGCGCGGTAGAGCCGCCAATTAAAAAAGTCGGTCACGACACAGTTAATTACTGATAAAAAGTAAATAGCGCATAGCGGGCATATTTATCCCTTATTGCCTTAATTTTACCCTTGGCCATTTGTTGCTGCCGAAGAAGAATACCAGATATTGATAAAAATAAACGCGTTCCCGCTATTGTGTAATACCCTGACTAGTTGTTTAGTGTCTAGAAATAAAACCTCGTGAGTGAGGAATCCAGCAATAAATTATTAGATTGCTTATTAGCCGTGGGCTGAAGTGCTGCCGTATTGCTGGGAGTTTCCCGATTCAGAGAACCAAATACAGCCTCCAAAGAGTACGACGACCGAGCTGGTTCGAGCCGATCGACGAAACAACAACGCCTAGAGCTGAAGGACTGCTAAAACCGCAATCGTGTTACCGCCTAGTTTTTATTTGTTTATTCTTTATAAAATCAGAAATTATAATCTTGTTTATCGTTTACTTTAAATTTAATATTTAATTCATTAGTAATACGTATTCAAATAGCATCCCATGTAGTCGATCATTATTTTTCTATTAACAAAAATCACTATTTATTTTGTAATTTTTTTCACTGCAGTCATTTAACTTTCGTTTTTTTAATATTAAAAATAGTGTAAAGATCTATTTGGATTTTGTTAGTACTGAACTTTGACGTTTCTGAACCCGTAGCGACCAACCGACGTTAGAACATCGAGGGGGAGTCACTGATTGATATAACTCTCTGCACTCTAAGGGTGCGGGAAAACATCAGGAATTGGCACGTATCGGACGATCCATCACTGTCTGATCATGCGTAATATCCTATGAAATTTCTAATTATGCAACGGAGCTAAAAACGTACAGGTGATCCAGAAGACTAATTGGAGTCCTACAGGTGATCTCTCTGCAGCAGCCCGTAACTATCCTGTAAGATCAGGAATAATGAGAACTAGAGTTGGCCTTGATATGGTTGCAAGGACCATTCTCTCGTGTTATGAAAATAACTGTCACTAAGGAAGCGTCGCTCGCCAAGACAGGCTGCTTGGTGGAGTAAAAGAGTTGAACACTCTCAGAAGAGAAACACCCAGTTATTTAACAGGGAAAAAAATCGGGAAACTGGGAAGCTTATAAGGCTAAACTAGGTACTATAACAAAAATTAAAGAATCGAAGAAAGAGGCCTGGAGGAATTCTGTGAGGACATAGAAGGTGTCCCTAATGGTCAGAATTCACAGGATTCTGAAGAAGGATCTTCTAACACGCTGAGGTCCATTCAGCTGCCGACGGGAGTTTCACAACCACTGCGGAGAGACTCTTGAGTACCTTCTCAGCGTTGCACTTTCCGGCTGGACAGGGTGACTTCGAAAAACAGACAATTCAGAACGCAGTGAGGAGGGCGTCTTATGGAAGATTGGAGGAAATCAAACGATATTTTCGAACTCATCTTGTTCGTTGAGCAGTTGAGTCGTTTGAACCGTATAATAACCGGAACCAGATGGGGTGTCCAAAATTTCTACAGGAGGCAATTGAAGACATCATGGGACCCCTCTTGGATGATATTTAGAGCTAGCCATGCGTTGGGCTACAATTCCAAGGCTTGGGAGAGATACTAGAGTTGTGTTCATTCCGAAACCTGGGAAGGACACATACTATCATCCGAATCATTCAGACCAATATAGTCTCACATCTTTTATGCTGAAGACATGGAAAAAATTATACCACCTAAACATTACAGAAGGAGCACTTGCGAGATATCCTCTGCATCCTCTGCATGGGCATACCAAAGGGCAAATCGGAAGGCTGCCTGCATAGTTTGGTGGATAAGGACTCGAAAAAAGCTACATAAAAGGAAGTGCCCTTGCAGTATTTTAGACATAGAGGCGCCTTTGATAACCACATCAACGCCCTCGATTAACCGATCACTAATGGAACGGAACATGACCACACGACTAGCAGATGGATTGACTGCATGCTAAGAGGCAGAGTGGTTTATGCCAATATGCTAGATAAAAACATCGCAATGAAACACAACCAGAGGGTTCCTCAGTGGGAGTACTGTCAACACTGCTGTGAGCTTGGTCGTGGATGATCTCGTCAGATATTAAACGACAAAGGAATATGGACGCAGGGGTACGCTGATGACATTGTCACCGTACTAGGGGGAAATTCCAGCGTGTGGCGGGCATCATGCGTAGTGCACTGCGAAT
The DNA here is from genome assembly GCA_004143645.1 of Protaetia brevitarsis. NCBI lineage: Eukaryota > Metazoa > Arthropoda > Insecta > Coleoptera > Scarabaeidae > Protaetia > Protaetia brevitarsis. The sequence continues at coordinate 3,591,357 of RXPK01000195.1, read as the reverse complement.
GTAGAGGAATGGTGCCTTTCACAGGACTCTCAGTTAATCCACAAAAAACAAAAGTTGTTGCCTTTACAACATGAGAAAAACTCCATGACATAGGCGGCATTAGACTGTTTGGGCAGGAGTTACAATTAACCAGAAGTAAAGTATCTTGTGTTACCTTGATGCAAACTGACTGGAAAAATCATTTAAGTTAACACAACGACCAGGACCACGCACATATTCTAGCGCTGCAGGAGAGTTGCTGGCAAAACCTGGGGATTAAGCCGAAGGTTGATTCCATTGGCAATATACTGCGTGATAAGACCAGCGATAAATACGGGCGAGTAGTCTGGTGAGAGGAGCAAAGTGTCCTCCGCAGCGAAGCTGCTGACCGCTGTCCAGAGACAGGCATTGCTGGGTATCACTGTTGCAACTAACAGTACAGGGACCGCCTCTTTGGGAGACATTGTGGGCCTCCCCCGCTGGAACTCTATGTGAGAGCGGAGGCAATGAATGCGATCCTTAGACTGAAAGCCAACAACCTGTGGCATCCCAACTTCAGGTGGGAGACACACTTAATACGGGCACGTTGCTGACGGGCATTGGCAACCAAGGACAGCATGGCACCCGAAATTATCTTCATTGAAAAGGTGAAAATCTCAAAACGACACAGAGACCAGGCACGCAGTGAGATCATGGCTAACGATAACTGGTACACGACGGATCCAATTCCAGCCAGCGACAGGAGCCGTATTTTGTGGGCCCAGTCCTAATCAAAGGATATTCAAGCCTGGGGAAACATACAACGGTCTTCCAAGCGAGAGTATACACCCTTGCAGCCTGTGCAGAAATGATTGCAAAAGGGAGGCTGCATGAGGAGGAAAATTAATATAATGAATAACAGCCAGGCTGTCATTAAGAAGTCTCAAACTCTCGAAGAGTAAAACTAGTTAGAGACTGCAAACGATCCCTCAATCACTGGCACGAGCAACAACGGTGTCTCTGATTTAGGTGCCGGGACATTGAGGATATTAAAGGGAACGTAATAGCCGATGAACTAGCCAAGGAGGCTCTAAGAGGCACTTCATGGGTCCAGACACCGTATGTGGGATCAGTAAAGGATTCCGCAAAAAGGAGATCTGGACCTGGTTAGATAAAGAAAGTACAAAGAAATGGAGAGTCGACTGAAGGTCAACTCCATACCAAAGCGCTGATAGGGATGGGGGTGTCAGTTTCTCTGATAACCTACTCAGGAGCAGTAAGACGGAAGTTAAAATCATTACTGGATTGGTAACTAGATACTGTTCCCTGAAAAAGCATCTATACAACACAGGCCGAGTAAGCGAACCTGGTGTAGAAATGCAACTACAGGGAGGAAACGAGTTTACAGTAATCTGCAATGTGAGGAACTTAAGATCTCAGGCAGAATACTTCGGAGAGATCTATTGGAGTCCTCGAAGCCTCAAAAGTTCCACTGGGCAAACTACTGGGCTTTATAGAGAACACCAAGCTGCTCCAGAGGAAATAAGAGAATCAATAGGGATGGTACAATGAGCACCTTGCTCAAGTGTCCGGACATCAAGTGCCCACCCTAATTTGAATGAATGAATGAATGAAATTCCATTATTATTTTTCTATTAATAACAAAATCACATTTATTTGTAATTTTTCATGTAGTCAATTATTGCTATTCGTTGTTTTTAAAAAAAATAGTGTAAAAGATGAAATCAATCTCTTTGGAATTAATAGACGGAGTCTGATTATATTTAAAATTACTTGTAGAACCGCATAGCCTGACAGCGCTTAAAAAACGTTAAAAAAATGTTCATGCTAATTTTTTATTCATTTCAATTAATTATTAGACTTATATCAAAATCTGACTCAAAAATGAACGCTGAATGAAGCTGCAATTGAAAAAATCATTTTCAACATTTTAATAGAACCAGAAAACCTTCTCTAATAAAATATCAACGCCTTTAATTATCTCGTGTCCAAACATTCGTAAGTACACCCTCTCTTGGGCATTCTATTATCGCCAACCCTTCACGAACAAAGAAAATCTCGATTCATTTGTCGAGGGTAAACAAAAACAGTCCTTCGAACGGATAATTTCTGGGCCCTCGGAAATACTTCACTGCATTAGTCGCCCCTAAAAACAATACACTAACAATGACGCATTTCGATTACAGTATACGTTGAACCCACAGCCATAACACCGTCCCTTTTATTGCATCCGATCCTGGAGAAAAGCCGACTTTAACGCCTCGTCCCTTCGATCCGTTGATTCCTGCAGTTCTGGTGACAGTTTAAGTTTTATAACCGAGTCGCGTCGCGTCCTACTATCTCCGTGCGACCCCTTCCTCCGTTTATTCGCGTAGAAAATACGAACGGAGCGGTATATTCTGCGATATTTATATCTGAGATGCATAGCGTGTTGCTGTTAGTGGGTAGTTAAATAATGGACGGTCGACATTTACTCCGTCGAGGGTCTCACAGGGTGTCGTTTCGGTAGCTACCGTGGCGTTATTTCGAGTGTACTTGCCCGAAAAAGTTATATCTGCAGGGTTATTGCAGTTGGGTCAATATTATTAGTTACATAAAAATATTTCCAGCCTTATCAATATGAAAGTAATGCCTGCAATTTTATTGCGTTTTTATTAGTTGCTCTTATTCTTTTTGGAATGCTCTACATAAATAAAACAGGAAACTTCAGCAAAATGTAATAAATATTACCTGCAACGAGGGCATAACAAAAATACATCCATTGTATCGGTTAACTCATTATGCTAGCATCCTTAAAAAAAAGCATATTATATAGTCTGTCATAGATACTACGATTTGACTGTTGATATTTTTGAACTTTCTTTATAGAGAATAATTACACGAACAACACAAAAAAAAAGCTATGGAAAAGCAAGATACTAATATCTGTTCTCATAGATGTACTGGCGTAATGATCTTTAAATGCGATTGACGTCTTTTCTTTGATTACCGCTGGAATAGTGTTATTACGTCTTGTATATATTGTATGAAAAAGATCGTTGAAATAAAGAAGATCTGTGCAACGGCGGGTAAGAAATCCGCGAGATCTAACATTAATTAGGTGCACGTCCTGTAAAAGATATACTTCATACAAATATTTAGGAATCTAGTTGTGACTAGTGCTGGTACAGACACGAGGCTTTAAGCAACATGCAATTTCGCATATCACCAATTAATGTTACTAATGTGTGTGAAATATGATCATATTTCCTTATCTATAAATAAATGAACTAAGTTGAACCCGCTGTATCTCTTGGTCCTACATAAAATACATGCCGTAAACTTGAACAATATAAAAGGAGAGAACAAAGAGTTACATAATAATTAATATAGGTAGAGATAATGGTAGGATAATATCTATAAGTTACCGTAGCCGTTATATATTTCGATCTGTTCTAAACGAAAGTACAGTCTCATCGATACCAAGCTTTGGTACCTTACATCACAAGGCAACGATCACAATCTATATCATGACATTCAAGCCAAACATTGCGTACCTGTGGTTTCCAAAAAGAGAACCGCAGTTTTGATGCATTAACATGAAGAATGAAGTGACAGATTGGGAGTATGTAAGATCTCGCTGAATAATAATCCATACATTTGGCGTGTCGTCCGCATAAGATGAACCTTACAAGATTGAGAGAATCAACAGTGCGCAGTATAATTGTAAAGTAAGGAGCAAGATCGAACCTTGCGACGCCGAAGAGAGAACAACACTTCCCAATTTCCGGATGCGATTACAACAAAAAATTATCTAAAGGTTAAAAGCATTTTCGAATAGACAACATAATGAAAAATAGCAGACACAACCATGATGAACAGTGTCAAATAATTTGACAAAATCATCAACACAAGCAGTGATCAATCGCTTTAATGCTTGAGACAATTCATCTGTAACTCTAAAGAGCCGTTCGCAGCTGTGATAGGACGAAAACCGAATGTATGAAGCAATATTAAAGACTCAAGGCGCTGTCAACGGAATTAATCTTTTTCTAGTTTGAAATACGCAGAGTAGCTTTTGTCTCATCTAAAAAGATGAAGCGCTGCTTTTGGCAAGGTATACCAATCTTCCTCCATAAATCGGATGACATTTCTAAAATGCAAATTAATAAAATGAATATTATTTGAGAATGTAAGGAAATAGTTAATCATATGTACCGAAATCCATCACAGAAGAAAGAGGATCCACACACTCTCGCATGTGCTTCATCAATAGAGTGAAGTAAATTGTGCAAATGTATTTTTGTATGAGTTTTATAAAAATTTAATAGTTAAATAATAACAATATGCAAGCACTGAAGAAAGGAAGTGCTGGTTAATGTATCCACATCGCAATATGTAATGCAAAATCAATTGTTTTTCTAGAATATTCAAATTATAGTTTTCCAAAGACTTTAGAATCTTTGACATTATGAGTTGTCAAATGCCTTTTTTTCCCGATTGATTCCTGTCTAGAAAAATTTCTAAGTTCTTATAGTATTTCAATCACGGTTCCTTCGTCTCCTAAATTAAGCTTAGTTATCTCTCATTTAATCACTAATTTAATATTCAATATCTGCTATTAATTTTTGCTGATCAGGGCAAACAATGATTATGGTACATTCGGGTAGATCCGATCCAGGGGAAAATTTGGGCGTACTTTTCCCAACACTTCACAAAACCTCGTGACTTGGTGTAACCTTTCTCTCGGTCATAACGGAGAGCTGGAAGCGAGAAAGTCATCATATACGTGGAGTTTTTGTCTTTTTTCAAAATTTACGTTCGTTGGATTGTATTCGACCCACGTTTGTGTTAGGGTTTCTAAAATTTATTTGTGTATAATCGTTTGTCAATATTTCCCTAGCGGCAGTCGTTGTGATTAAAACGAGCAAGAAGACGGTGCTGATTGAAACGTCAACAAGAAGAATCGGAGAAAGAATTGAACGACGAAATTAAGGAATATGACTCGAATGCAAAGAATGAAATATCCCAAATACATATGACAAAAAAAAAAAAAAATAACTACAAAAAAGGAAGGTATGATAAAAATTTGAAAGTGGAAGATGTGAGCCATCTGTGCGGATGTCAGTATTATTGTACTTCAAAACACCAGCCATGAGTATGTTACCCATCCCCAGACAATAGGAGATCCGTGACTAAGGACGAATGAAATATTTTCTCTTTTATCACGAATGATTATTAGAAAAAATCCCTTAAAGTGTATATATAAAAAGTTATATATGCTATTATGAGCTGAGAAAAAACTTAGTAACCGTCGTTGTCTTTAAAAGAGGTGTCTAGAAGCTCCCGATGAACGACAGAACTTAAATACATGTGACACATGAAAAAAAAACTTTCTTGTATTTATACACGTATTTATGAAAGCTAAATACTTCATATGTGCTATATGTATTCCGTAACAATGAAATGTTACTTTAAATGCTACTTTCAATAATGTTTCCTGTAATATAATTTCTTAATAATAACAAAACTATAATAAATAATCCTGTCAGTTTATATATTGTCCGTCGAGCATTAAATTACTCCCAGCATCACAAGGAGTAAGGAATCACGAAAATCTTCTGGGAGTAAATCTGGGAAGCTCTGTTATGATATATCAAAATTAACACATCCTTCAGTTCCGATACTGTGCCGTCTTCGATAGCTCTCGGTTCTTTGCAGACGTGAAAGGTTTTTTCTCCTCGCGAAGATGAACGTAATCACTGAAAGCAATAAAAGAGCACGGTATTCTAATATTTACAATAATTTAATCCGAATGCGCGAGCAATTAATTCAACTAAGATTTTATTTTAAAATATTATTTTATACGTCAGTGCGTGCATATTGTTACCCAATAATATATTTAATACCGACTCAGACACGAAAAGTGCCTTACCGTAAACTATTCGTTCGTGCTGCCTAACTACCATCATAACTACCGATACGAAAATTTCAAAAATTGATATCCCT
>RXPK01000195.1:3429040-3577041 GCA_004143645.1 Protaetia brevitarsis | reverse complement strand
TTCTATTACGTACACCTTCTCTTTCTTCTTTTTCCCTTGCTCCTCCTGCTACTCTCCTCCTGCCTCCTTCTTCTCTATCGTGCTCCTTCTCTTCGTTGCTCTTCTTCTCCTGCTGCTACTCCTCGTGCTCCCTGCTGCTACTCCGCATGCTCCACTTCTACTCCTCCCCTCCTCCTCTTTCTCCATTTCTCTTCCATTGTGATCCTTCTCTCTCTTCTCCTTCTATTCCTCCTGCTCTCTTCCTGCTGTTCTTCTTTCTCCTCTCCTTCTTTCCTGATCCTCCTCCCCTTTCTCACCGTGGTCATTATTTTATTAACTATCCTCCTGGTTCTCCTGTTCTCGTTCTCATAGAGCTCCTCCCTCCTCCTTCTTCTCTTGGTGAATGATGCTTGTGTTTTCCTTCTCCTCCTGTTCCTCAGCTCCTCCTCCCTTCTGCTCTCTCCACTTCCTGCGTATCACAATAAAGATATAGACAACGGATCTAAAAGCAATAAAAAAGCAATGTGTATACAGTGAAAATTATAGTGAACATAATAATAATCTCTCAGGTCCAGTATATATCTGACGTGAAAGTATAAATATAAAGTAGAAGTTAACAGGTGTTATACGATCATCCAGCGTTCAAGCCCTCAATAATCCCCCACGGAGTATAATGCTCGTAAAGTTGAAATATTTTTGAGTGTTTCTAATGTTGTTATTATTATATATATATAAATTTTATATAATTTATATATAAATTTATTATAAATTTTAACATTACTTCATAAGGAATAAATGTTACTCTTCTAAATATGACCCTCCTGTTCTCCTACTGCTCCTCCTCGCCTACTCTGCTGCTTCTGCTCTCTCCTGCTTCTCTTCTGCTCTGCTCCTCTAGCTCCTCCTCCGTCTGCACTCTCCTCTCCTGCATATACACAATAAGATATATAGACAACGGATATAAAAGCAATCACAAAAGGAATGTGTATAACCAGTGAGATGTATAGTGACAAATAATATAAATCGCAGGTCCCAGTATATATTTGAAAGTGACAGTATAGATATTAAACTAGTAAGTACACGGTGTTACACAGAATCATCCCAGCGTTCAGAGCCCCTCAGTGCTCCTCCAAGGAGTATAATGCTCCGTAACGAGAAAGTACTTTGAGGTGTTCCAAGTAGCCTATTATTATAAAATTTAATATTGTGTGTTAACTTATTATATATTTTAACACTTACTCTCATAGAGGAATTAAATGTTTTACTCTTCGTAAAGTTATGACCCTCCTCGTTCTGCTACTGCTCCTCTTCCGCCTTACTTCTGCTGCTTCTCCTTCTCTTCCTGCTTCTTCTTCTTGCTCCTGCTTCTCTAGCTCCTCCTCCGTCTGCCACTCTCCTCTCCTGCATATACACATAAGATATATAGACAACGGATATAAGCAAGCATAAAAAAGCAATGTGTATAACAGTGAAATTGATAGTGACAAATAATAATAATCGTGGTCCCAGTATATATCTGAAAGTGTGAAGTTAAAATATAAAGTAGTAAAGTACAGGTGTTGCACAGAATCATCCAGCGTTCAGAGCCCCCCAAAGTAGCCCCCAAGGAGCTATAATGTTCGTAAAGAGAAAGTATTTTTAGGGTGTTTCTAAGTGGCCTATTATTATCAAATTTATTATAAATTTATATATAAATATTATATATTTTAACACTTACTCTCATTATAGGAATTTAAATGTTTTACTCTTTCGTAAAGTTATATGGTCCTCCTCGTTCTTTTACTACTCCCCTTCGCCTACTTCTGCTGCCTCCTTCTCCTCCTGCTTCTTCTTCTGCTCCTGTTCCTCCTCTAGGTCCCCCTCCGTCTGCACTCTTCCTCTCCTGCATATACACCAATAAGATATATAGACAACGGATATAAAGCAATAAAAAAGCAATGTGTATAACAGTGAAATTAAGGACAATAATAATAATCGCACGGTCCCAGCATATATCCGAAAGTGAAAGTATAGAATATAAAGTAGTAAGTACAGTTTACACAGAATCAGTCCCAGCGTTCGGAGCCCTCAGTGCTCTTCCAAGGAGTATAATGCTTTGTAACGAGAAAGTACTTTTGAGGTGTTTCCAAGTAGGCCTATTCTTATAAAATTTAGTATTGTGTTAATTTATTATATAATTTAACACTTACTCTCATTATAGGAATTAAATGTTTTACTCTTCGTAGGTTTATGACCTTCCTCGTTCTCCTACTTGTTCCTCCTTCCCCTCCCGTGTTCTTGTCCCCTCCTCTCCTTCTCCTCTTGGTCTTCCTGCTCCTTCTCATCGTACTCCTTCTCTTTTCTTCTTTCCTGCTCCTCCTGCTTACTCCTCCTCCTGCTCCTTCTTCCCATCGTGCTCCTTCTTTGTTGCTCTTTCTTCTCCTGCTGCTTACTCCTCGTGCTCCTCCTGCTGCTACTCCGCATGCTCCACCTTCTACTCCTTCCCTCCTCCTCTTTTCTCCATTTCTCTTCCATTGTGATCCTTCTCTCTCTTCTCCTTCTATTCTTCCTGCTACTCTTCCTGCTGTTCTTCTTTCTCCTTCTCCTTCTCTTCCTGATCCCTCCTCCCCCTTTCTCACCGTGGTCATTTATTTTATTCAACTATTCCTCCTGGTTCTCCTTGTTCTCGTTCTCATAGAGCTCCTCCCCCTCCTCCTTCTTCTCTTGGTGAATGATACTTCCTGCTTTTCCTTCTCCTCCTGTTCCTCCAGCTCCTCCTCCCTCTGCTCTCTCCACTCCTGCGTATACACAATAAAGAATATAGACAACGGATATAAAAGCAATAAAAAAGCAATGTGTTATAACAGTGAATTATAGTGACAAATAATAATAATCGCAGGTCCCAGTATATATCTGAAAGTGAAAGTATAAAATATAAAGTAGTAAGTACAGGTGTTATACAGAATCATCCCAGCGTTCAGAGCCCCTCAGTGCTCCTCCAAGGAGTGTAATGCTCGTAACGAGAAAGTACTTTTGAGGTGTTTCCAAAGTAGGCTTATTATTTATTATAAATATAATATTATTGGTTAATTTATTATATATTTTAACACTTACTCTCATATAGGAATTAAATGTTTTACTCTTCGTAAAGTTATGACCCTCCTCGTTCTGCTACTGCTCCTCCTCCGCCTACTTCTGCTGCTTCTCCTTCTCCTCCTGCTTCTTCTTCTGCTCCTGCTCCTCTAGCTCCTCCTCCGTCTGCACTCTCCTCTCCTGCATATACACAATAAGATATATAGACAACGGATATAAAAGCAATAAAAAAGCAATGTGTATAACAGTGAAATTATAGTGACAAATAATAATAATCGCAGGTCCCAGTATATATCTGAAAGTGAAAGTATAAAATATAAAGTAGTAAGTACAGGTGTTACAACAGATCATCCCAGGCGTTCAGAGCCCCACAAGTAAGCCCCAAGGAGTATAATGTTCGTAAAGAGAAAGTATTTTTGAGGTGTTTCTAAGTGGCCTATTATTAATAAATTTGATTATAAATTTGTATAATAAATTTATTATATATTTTAAACACTTACTCTCATATAGGAATTAAATGTTTACTCTTCGTAAAGTTATGACCCTCCTCGTTCTCCTACTGCTCTTCCTTCGCCTACTTCTGCTGCTTCCCCTTCTCCTCCTGCTTCTTCTTCTGCTCCTGCTCCTTAGCTTCCCCCTCCGTCTGCTCTCCTCTCCTGCATATACACAATAAGATATATAGACAACGGATATAAAAGCATAAAAAAAGCAATGTGTATAACAGTGAAATTATATGTGAAAAATAATAATAGATCGTAGGTCCCAGTATATATTGAAAGTGAAAGTATAAAATATAAAGTAGTAAGTACAGGTGTTACACAGAATCATCCCAGCGTTCAGAGCCCCCCAAAGTAAGCCCCCAAGGAGTATAATGTTCGTAAAGAGAAAGTATTTTTGAGGTGTTTCTAAGTGGCCTATTATTATAAAATTTTATTATAAATTTATATATAAATTTATTATATATTTTAACACTTACTCTCATATAGGAATTAAATGTTTTACTCTTCGTAAAGTTATGACCCTCCTCGTTCTCCTACTACTCCTCCTTCGCCTACTTCTGCTGCTTCCCCTTCTCCTCCTGCTTCTTCTTCTGCTCCTGCTTCTTCTTCTGCTCCTGCTCCTCTAGCTCCCCCTCCGTCTGCACTCTCCTCTCCTGCATATACACAATAAGATATATAGACAACGGATATAAAAGCAATAAAAAAGCAATGTGTATAACAGTGAAATTATAGGGACAAATAATAATAATCGCAGGTCCCAGCATATATCCGAAAGTGAAAGGTATAGAATATAAAGTAGTAAGTACAGGTGTTAGACAGAATCATCCCAGCGTTCGGAGCCCCTCAGTGCTCCTCCAAGGAGTATAATGCTTGTAACGAGAAAGTACTTTTGAGGTGTTTCCAAGTAGCCTATTATTATAAAATTTAGTATTGTTGGTTAATTTATTATATAATTTAACACTTACTTTCATATAGGAATTAAATGTTTTACTCTTCGTAAGGTTATGACCTTCCTCGTTCTCCTACTTCTCCTCCTTCTCCTCCCGCTGTTCTTGTCCCCTCCTCTCCTTCTCCTCTTGGTCTTCCTGCTCCTTCTCATCGTACTCCTTCTCTTTCTTCTTTTCCTTGCTCCTCCTGCTACTCCTCCTCCTGCTCCTTCTTCCCATCGTGCTCCTTCTCTTGTTGCTCTTTCTTCTCCTGCTGCTACTCCTCGTGCTCCTCCTGCTGCTACTCCGCATGCTCCACCTTCTACTCCTTCCCCTCCTCCTCTTTCTCCATTTCTCTTCATTGTGATCCTTCTCTCTCTTCTCCTTCTATTCTTCCGCTACTCTTCCTGCTGTTCTTCTTTCTACTCCAATCTGCTCCTCGCTCTTCTACTGCTCTCTTTTTGCTATTCCTGCTCCTCTTTCCGCTTCTTTTATCTTCTCGTTCTCCTCGTCATGATACATATATAATCTTATTACAAAAAAGCCACCACCAGCCTTCACCAGAAATTAAATTAAAATTAATTAAGAAACAGGGCAACTAGAGCCACTTGCGCGCCAGTCCGCATCCGTCCGGGTACCCGGACCGGTCAAAAACAGGCCACGCGGGACCGTTTTGCGCTTTTAGGCATGCTACGCGCGGCCTACACCTGAGATTTTACGAGCCAGTCCGCGTCTGTCGGAGACGGGACAACTGGGCCCGTTCGCGCTTCTAACATGCAATACTATTATCTAGAACCAAAAAGAAAAAAAAGTGTTTTTTAAAGGTTTTTCTTCATCTGCTCTTCTCTCTCCGCTCTTTTTTCTTCTCCTGTTCTTCTTTCTCCTTCTCCTTCTCTTCCTGATCCCTCCTCCCCCTCCTCACCGTGGTCATTTATTTTATTCAACTATTCCTGCTGGTTCTCCTTGTTCTCGTTCTCATAGAGCTCCTCCCCCTCCTCCTTCTCCTCTTGGTGAATGATACTTCCTGCTTTTCCTTCTCCTCCTGTTCCTCCAGCTCCTCCTCCCTCTGCTCTCTCCACTCCTGCGTATACACAATAAAGAATATAGACAACGGATCTAAAAGCAATAAAAAAGCAATGTGTATAACAGTGAAATTATAGTGACAAATAATAATAATCGCAGGTCCCAGTATATATCTGAAAGTGAAAGTATAAAATATAAAGTAGTAAGTACAGGTGTTATACAGAATCATCCCAGCGTTCAGAGCCCCTCAAAGTAATCCCCAAGGAGTATAATGCTCGTAAAGTGAAAGTATTTTGAGGGTGTTTCTAGGTGGCCTATTATTATAAAATTTTATTATAAATTTATATATAAATTTATTATAAATTTTAACACTTACTGTCATATAGGAATTAAATGTTTTACTCTTCGTAAAGTTATGACCCTCCTCGTTCTCCTACTGCTCCTCCTCCGCCTACTTCTGCTGCTTCTGCTTCTCCTCCTGCTTCTCCTTCTGCTCCTGCTCCTCTAGCTCCTCCTCCGTCTGCACTCTCCTCTCCTGCATATACACAATAAATATATAGACAACGGATAAAGGCAATCAAAAAGGAATGTGTATAACAGTGAAACTATAGTTGACAAATAATAATCGCAGGTCCCAGTATGTATCTGAAAGTGAAAGTATAAAATATAAAGTAGTAAGTACAGATGTTACACAGAATCATCCCAGCGTTAAGAGCCCCCCAAAGTAAGCCCCCAAGGAGTATAATGTTCGTAAAGAGAAAGTATTTTTGAGGTGTTTCTAAGTGGCCTATTATTATAAAATTTTATTATAAATTCATATATAAATTTATTATATATTTTAACACTTACTCTCATATAGGAATTAAATGTTTTACTCTTCGTAAGGTTATGACCCTCCTCGTTCTCCTACTGCTCCTCCCGCTGCTCTTGTCCCCTCCTCTCCTTCTCCTCTTGGTCTTCCTGCTCCTTCTCATCGTACTCCTTCTCTTTCTTCTTTTCCTTGCTCCTCCTGCTACTCCTCCTCTTGCTCCTTCTTCTCATCGTGCTCCTTCTTTGTTGTTCTTTTCTTCTCCTGCTGCTACTCCTCGTGCTCCTCCTGCTGCTACTCCGCATGCCTCCACCTTCTACTCCTTCCTCCTCCTCTCTTCTCCATTTCTCTTCCATTGTGATCCTTCTCTCTCTTCTCCTTCTATTCTTCCTGCTACTCTTCCTGCTGTTCTTCTTTCTACTTCCAAATCTGCTCCTCGCTCTTCTACTGCTTCTCTTTTTGCTATTCCTGCTCCTCTTTCCGCTTCTTTATCTTCTCGTTCTCCTCGTCATGATTACATTATATCTTATTACAAAAAAGCCCACCACCAGCCTTCACCAGAAATTAAATTAAAATTAATTAAGAAAACAGGGCAACTAGAGCCACTTGCGCGCCAGTCCGCATCGTCCGGGTCCGACCGGACCGGTCAAAACAGGCCACGCGGACCCGTTTGCGCTTTTAGCATGCTACGCGCGGCCTACACCTGAGATTTTACGAGCCAGTCCGCGTCTGTCCGGAGACGGGACAACTGGGGCCCGTTCGCGCTTCTAACATGCAATACTATTATCTAGAACCCAAAAAGAAAAAAGTGTTCTTTATAAAGGTTTTTCTTCATCTGCTCTCTCCTCTCCTGCTCTTTTTTCTTCTCCTGTTCTTCTTTCTCCTTCTCCTTCTCTTCCTGATCCCTCCTCCCCCTTTCTCACCGTGGTCATTTATTTTATTCAACTATTCCTCCTGGTTCTCCTTGTTCTCGTTCTCATAGAGCTCCTCCCCCTCCTCCTTCTCCTCTTGGTGAATGATACTTCCTGCTTTTTCCTTCTCCTCCTGTTCCTCCAGCTCCTCCTCCCTCTGCTCTCTCCACTCCTGCGTATACACAATAAAGAATATAGACAACGGATCTAAAAGCAATAAAAAAGCAATGTGTATAACAGTGAAATTATAGTGACAAATAATAATAATCGCAGGTCCCAGTATATATCTGAAAGTGAAAGTATAAAATATAAAGTAGTAAGTACAGGTGTTATACAGAATCATCCCAGCGTTCAGAGCCCCTCAAAGTAATCCCCCAAGGAGTATAATGCTCGTAAAGTGAAAGTATTTTTGAGGTGTTTCTAGGTGGCCTATTATTATAAAAATTTATTATAAATTTATATATAAATTTATTATAAATTTTAACACTTACTGTCATATAGGAATTAAATGTTTTACTCTTCGTAAAGTTATGACCCTCCTCGTTCTCCTACTGCTCCTCCTCCGCCTACTTCTGCTGCTTCTGCTTCTCCTCCTGCTTCTCCTTCTGCTCCTGCTCCTCTAGCTCCTCCTCCGTCTGCACTCTCCTCTCCTGCATATACACAATAAGATATATAGACAACGGATATAAAGGCAATCAAAAAGGAATGTGTATAACAGTGAAACTATAGTGACAAATAATAATCGCAGGTCCCAGTATGTATCTGAAAGTGAAAGTATAAAATATAAAGTAGTAAGTACAGATGTTACACAGAATCATCCCAGCGTTAAGAGCCCCCCAAAGTAAGCCCCCAAGGAGTATAATGTTCGTAAAGAGAAAGTATTTTTGAGGTGTTTCTAAGTGGCCTATTATTATAAAATTTTATTATAAATTCATATATAAATTTATTATATATTTTAACACTTACTCTCATATAGGAATTAAATGTTTTACTCTTCGTAAGGTTATGACCCTCCTCGTTCTCCTACTGCTCCTCCCGCTGCTCTTGTCCCCTCCTCTCCTTCTCCTCTTTGGTCTTCCTGCTCCTTCTCATCGTACTCCTTCTCTTTCTTCTTTTCCTTGCTCCTCCTGCTACTCCTCCTCTTGCTCCTTCTTCTCATCGTGCTCCTTCTTTTGTTGCTCTTTCTTCTCCTGCTGCTACTCCTCGTGCTCCTCCTGCTGCTACTCCGCATGCTCCACCTTCTACTCCTTCCCCTCCTCCTCTTTCTCCATTTCTCTTCCATTGTGATCCTTCTCTCTCTTCTCCTTCTATTCTTCCTGCTACTCTTCCTGCTGTTCTTCTTTCTACTTCCAAATCTGCTCCTCGCTCTTCTACTGCTTCTCTTTTTGCTATTCCTGCTCCTCTTTCCGCTTCTTTATCTTCTCGTTCTCCTCGTCATGATTACATTATATCTTATTACAAAAAAGCCCACCACCAGCCTTCACCAGAAATTAAATTAAAATTAATTAAGAAAACAGGGCAACTAGAGCCACTTGCGCGCCAGTCCGCATCCGTCCGGGTACCGGACCGGTCAAAACAGGCCACGCGGGACCCGTTTGCGCTTTTAGCATGCTACGCGCGGCCTACACCTGAGATTTTACGAGCCAGTCCGCGTCTGTCCGGAGACGGGACAACTGGGGCCCGTTCGCGCTTCTAACATGCAATACTATTATCTAGAACCCAAAAAAGAAAAAAGTGTTCTTTATAAAGGTTTTTCTTCATCAGCTCTCTCCTCTCCCGCTCTTTTTTCTTCTCCTGTTCTTCTTTCTCCTTCTCCTTCTCTTCCTGATCCCTCCTCCTCCTTCTCACCGTGGTCATTCATTTTATTCAACTATTCCTCCTGGTTCTCCTTATTCTCGTTCTCATAGAGCTCCTCCCCCTCCTCCCCCTCCTTCTCCTCCTCCTGCTGCTACTCCTTCTCCTCCTGCTCCTCCAGCTCCTCCTCCTTCTGCTCCCTCCTCTCCTGCGTACACACAATTAAATATATAGACAACGGATATAAAAGCAATGTGTGTAACAGTGAAATTACAGTGACAAATGATAATAATCGCAGGTCTCAGTATATATCTGAAGCAGAGACGTATTACAACGCGGGCCTCAAATAATGTAAAGCAGATCAATCGTATTATTGTAATTTAGTATGTATATATAAAACGTAAGTCAGATTAATAGAGTTGTGCAAATTTTATATCACTACATTTTTTAGTTAAAATAAATATTTTTACATTTTATAAGAAAAACAGGAACTGTTGTCACAACACAAATTTGTTTTTGTGAGAAATAAGAAGTCATAAAATTAAATGTTGAAAAATAAAATGGTTTATATTGAGGAACAAAAAAAAAATCAAGCGAATTAGATGCATCAGTTTCGAAATGATGATTAATTGCAATGGCAGTATTACGTCAGATTTGAATGAAATTGTTAATATATTTGGTAATTACTTATCTACATATATTGAAAACAGACTTTTCATTAAATTTTGTGCTTTTAGGTCCACTGATTGCACTACTAGTACAGCGGTTGATAATTCAATGTTTTATGTTCTTACGACTACTTGTCATGAAGTATTTAGAGTTATTCACAATTTAACTAATAAAAAACACCCTGTATGTATATACACATGTATGATCTAAACATGTGAACTACTCCTTCTGCAAATGTGTTTGGTTAAATTTTATTCAAATGGTCGATATGTAAACTATTTTAGCTACTTTGCATTTTATTTATTATTTTGTTTTTCTTAAGAAATCGTCCTAAGCGCAAAAATTGACAATTCGCCTATAGACTATAAATCAGAAATGAGTAAAACATAAAACGTATCAGTAAAAACGTATCGCCTATAATTATAGGCTTTGACCTAAAAAACCTTGTTGCAGACCTTAAAATCGTGGTAGGGTCTACTATTGTTATAGTCTGTCCATAGATATAATGATTTGACTTATTCACTAGCACTCGAACTTTAGAAAAGAAATGTTTACCCAATTCTTCTAGTACGGGTGACTCCCAGGAACGTATTCACCAAGATTATTGTACTAAACGTCTATTATAGAAACATTTATGCTCGATTTTACAATATATTGAAATGCATACATATATACTTACATTTTTAAGGTAAATACATGTTTTACAAACTTAACTTAAATACTATGACTAGTGTATTCCTATTTGTAATTGTACCTTATCGGGTAAAATTACTCGTCATAGTATTTTTATTATATTAGGCAAATCGTTATATGTGTGGACAGACTATATAATATCAAGGATTTTGTATTTTGTACATACACGAGCTTACCCATACTTGCAGCATTCTTGTTTCCCCACTATCACCAATTTTAAATTTTATTACATACTTTTTAATATGTATTGTAATGTAATGTAATATTAGATTGGTATTCATTGTGTATGTACTTATTATAGGTTTTTAGTATTTACATAAACTTAAAATATATAATTTGTATTATTTTATAGTCGAAACTAATGTTTAATTTAATATAAACAAACATATACCACTTTATAGATGTCGATTTCAAAATTTCAAAGTCATTTAAAAATTGTCAAAATATAAATATGATGTTTGGGAGGCTGTGGGAAATTCATGATATATGGGTCCTGGTCCACATGGTGATATGCAAAAAAAGGATTATTATTGATCAGTTACAAAAAATCATGGATTGACTTAAAAAAGATAAAAGTAAGGTTCTGAAAATTAAGAAGATATAAAATAAAAGTATTAAAAACAAGTTAATAGAAGTATCATCGTTAGATTTACTGTTTGAAGAGATATAATTCAAAGGTTGGATTTATGCTAAGGTGAAAATATTGAGGAAGAGTTACTAAAGAAAAAAGTATAGAAGAAGTGTTTCGGGAGATACTGTTGAAGGTTGATTTGGAGTTAAGTTTGAAATTGAAGAGGAGCTGAAAGAAGTTTTGATTTAAGGTCGGACTTTAATGTTTTATTTTTAATTTTTTTTGGTATTATTATTTCAAAATTTGGGATATCGATCATTGTGGAATCGAATGCATGTTTAGACAACCGGATCCATAAAAAAATAATAAACCCTGAGAGAGAGAGATAGAGTAACATTACAGTATATAAGCAATTTTTAAAATTATCAGTTTACCACACAATGTGTATCATAGCCTGTATTTTATTGATTATGATTTAAGTGAGTGAATCTATATCATGCAACTAATTATAATGTATGGATCATATAAAATTAACTTCACACGTAACTGCTTGTTTTGACAGAAAGTAATTATATGAAGTTATATTCGTAAATGTTTAAAATAAGAAATTCATTCTGGATGTAAAACAGTTACAGTATAATTGAAGTACATATTTATACTATTTCCTTTAGCAGATTCTGTGCTTTTAATTGAGGAAATTATACGAATAATGAATTTATAATCTCAAAATATTCAATTAAATAGATATTTAGTAATGCAAGGAAATATGTTTTAGTTTTTTAGACAGTTCTAAATGTGATGTTTATTATCTAGTTGGAATTCTGATCAATAGAAATGAACATATTGCACTTGCGTGAAGTCAACCGTATATCATTTAAATATTTTTGCATTCGTTTCTTTGTTTTGATATTGGAAATATTATATGAACATTTGTTTAAATTTCAAATAAGATTAATTCATTTTAACAAGTAAATAAATGATTCTTTTTGAAATAATCGCAGAAAACCAAATAACTTATAGAGTTCCTCGCTCAACTTCATATATAGTTATAGGCGTTAATTTGCACGTTCATTTGAAGTAATTGGTGTAATTAGAAACTTCAGGATTATAATAATTTACCGTTCACTAACTTCCCGCCAACATGCTGCCTCTTTCAGAATACCTGAATAGGCACCATGCGGCGTAATATAGACGGTAAATGTTCACATTAACAAAACCAGCAATCTTATTTTTCTCAGTTTTCACTTAAGTTGAGCGTAAATAAACACAATTAATATTTCTTTTCTGGTAAATGTGGTAATAACAAATAGTAAAATAGAAAGTGTTTCTGCAGATTTTAGGTTAGGCATTATATGGCATGCAAAACGTCTTTGATAATTAGGAATATTTTAATTTGAAATATAATTATATTGAGAATTATTGGGTGCACAACAGTTTGCTATTGTATCAACGATTAACTTTAACTAATTAATTTCTTAGACTCCCTGGAGGATAAATCAACGATAAGAATTTTATAAAAATTCCAAGTATTACAATAGTATATTAAAGTACGAGTTTCATAAGGCATGATTTTGTCGCACGAGTTCAAGTTTAGAAAACGAGCCGCAGGCGAGTTTTCTAATGAACGAGTGCGACAAAAAGCCTTATGAAACGAGTCCTTTATACTATTTTTTCTATTTTGCATTATAAATTGATAATAAATACTTAATAAAATCTCATTAAAATGTTGAGTTTTATTTTTATATGAAGTTGGTCACATTGACATACGATTGACATTTGACGAATTCAAAATTCAAATTCGGCTATTTAAATTGTTTAAACAATATATTTCATAATATAGTCTCTGTAAACTGTAAAAAATGAGTGATACTGAGACAAATTTATCTTGTACGCCACCACAACTGCGTGAAATTGCGGATAACGCCGTCATAAATTTATTACCGAAAAAATCAAAAGCAGTATATGAAAAATGCTACCATTAATTTGAACTATGGGTTGTACAGAATAATGTCAACACAATATCTGAAAACATTTTATTGGCATATTTTGAATTACAAGGTAAAAATAAGAAATCTTCTACCTTATGGTCTATGTATTCCATGCTTCGTTCTTGCTTTTCCATTTATAAAAATACAGACATATCAAAATATATTAAATTACAAGCCTATTTAAAACGATTCTCTGAGGGATACGAGGCTAAGAAATCTAAAATTTTATGCATTGAAGATATTAATAAATTTATAGAAGAAGGTTCTGACGCATTGTATTTAGCAATAAAGGTACGATATTATTTGCAAAATGTAATTTTTATGTAATGGATTTAATTTTAGATCGTTTTAATAATGGGTTACACAGGTGCCTGTAGACGAGATGAATTAACAAATATGTCCATACATGATTTAGAATTTAAGAGTGATATTATTTTGGTGACAGTACCTAAAACAAAAATAATATCGTAAGAGTTTTTGCAATTACGGATAAAAGATGGATTACTTTAATCAAAAAATATGTCGCCCTGCGACCAAAAATATTAATCATTCAAGATTCTTCCTTACATATCGCAATGGTTATTGTATATCGTGCCGATTGGAATTAATACGATTGGCAAAATGCCTAAATTAATAGCTGATTTCTAAAATTGCCCAATTCAGAGCTTTATACTGGACATTGCTTCAGACGTTCTAGTGCTACACACTTAGCAGACGCAGGCAGTGATTTGCTGACTATAAAACGTCATGGTGGATGGAAGTCATCTGCGGTAGCTGAGGGTTACATCGAAACATCTATGAAAAGTAAAGTGCCTGTAGCGCACAACTTATCAGGGCCAAGTACATCTGGTCATTCTAGAGTTATATCATCGAATGATTCTCAATCACAAGAGTCTACCATTAAAGCCAATAACATAACTCAGCAAAACTTTGTTACGAAGAATTTGCCTGGCATAACAATACATGCTCAAGATACTTGTTCCGTCAGTGTAAATGTATACAGTAATTCCACGTTTCATAACAATAACAATGTAAACAAATTTGTATAGAATTTTTTGATTAAAGTATTTACAATTACATGCATTAAACGTCAATTTTGCTTTCTGTCATAATGTATTCAATACAGCCAACCTATAGAAATGAAAAAAGGCGTATCACAATGAAGCACTTTTCGATACGCAAAAGCGTGTTACAATTGCGTTTTTATGAACGCAAAATAGAAAAAATACTTTTATATTTTCATTTTTTAACTTTACAAAATTTATTCCGCGAACTTGATGTAGAATCTGCGGAAATATAAAGAATATAATAGACCGCGTTGATACGGTCTGTCATATGTATTGCAAGGATCGTCTAATGTATATGTATATGCCCATGAACTAGTGAATAATAAATACGACGACCTGATTGTTGATTTTGACAGTTTGTTTAATACGGCTTCTCGAATTATTTTAAATTTACATAGAATTGTATGTTGCACTAAATTCCGATGAGCAGCGGCATCCGCTTGACATTCAGAAAACTGAGAACATGAAACATTGCACAGCTAATGACAGCCGGGTTTATATCAAAACTGTATAGTACAAAACTGTGTAAGCAAATAAGCATGTAGCTTAAATAATCACTAATAACTGAAATTATATTTCATGATTAATTGGAATAATTTTGGGAAATATTAACTTCAGTACCTGTCAATAATATGACACTTATTTAAATTTGAATTAACAGTTTTTGTGATTATCTTGTCAACTAAAGGGCCCCATTTGCTTTTTAAGTTTGGTAAGTGGTGCAATCGGTGAACACGTACAATTCACGATTTGACAGAATATATAAATCAAACTGTCAAAGTCATCAAGCAGGTCTTGGTAAATACATACCATTTGTACCATTAGCGACACATCGACATTCATTTTTTTTTATTATTGTATCTTGTCTTATGATTACAAACAAGTAATTCATTTAAATTTATTTATAATAAAAATAGTAAGATATTTTTTTACATGAAAATTGTGTGTGAACCAAAATACATTAGTAATAAGTGGAAAACCAGCTAATGGAGTAACGTATTGCTGTGTAGTGAAGGTACCAAAGAAAATGCAAAATGAATTTATAAAAAAAAAAACTAATTTAACTAGCTCAGCGGATAAAAATAAAAGGCGCAAAAAAACAATTAAACTCAGGGTTACCCTCGCAATTAAAACTTGAATTTAATCATGAAAAGTAAAACTGTGGGTGAAAGAAATCTGACTTTCTTAATGACTCCAAAAATTGAAAAAGGTTTAATCAAAAATAAAAGAATAGAAATTAGAATGACGTTTGACAATCAAAGATTTTATTATAAAAAAAGAAAAAAAAACATTTAATTACAAATTGCAGTAAAAAAAAACCGTGAGCTTAGAGCTAGAGATAATTCTTTTTTCACAAATTTCCACGTGGTTTCAAAATTTAAAACAAACTAAATTAATTTAAACGTGGGCAGATCAAGTACATTTACAAAATTGAAATTTAAGCACAATGCTTCTAATCACCCAAACCGTGGTGATTAATTATTAAAAAACCAATCAGCAAACTAGAAAACGGAAAAATTAAACTCTTTAAACTTAAAATACCTTCCAGAACAAATATAATAACTGATCTTATATCTAAATTGTGCACACAAAAATGTAATGCCAATTATTATTTAATGAGTTCCTTGATGGATGATGTAATTTCAAATTAACCGAAACAAAATTTTTATAAAACAAATAAAATCACAAAATGGGAGCAATGAATAAAAATTTACCTGTTCTTACACACGGCATCAATCTCGGAACTGAGCGCCTCCCAGGGATAACAGTCGTATATAAAATAACAGCTGCGTACAATCGCAACGCACAAATCGCAAAGAAAAAATTTCTAGAATATACATACATTGAACAACATATACAATACTGGTGAACGCAATATGTACAACTGAATGGAATTAATTTAAACAACTGAACAATTAAAAGAATAAATAAAATCAATTCGATTAACAAAATCTTATTTAAAAATAAAACATTAATTTCTGAGAGAATTTGCCCGAAACATTGACAAAGACAAATCGAAGTAATAAGATCACAGAATTTACAAAAACCGGGGTGCCAGGAAACAGCAGTATATATTCTTTTTTGTACCACATACATTTTTTCAACGACGCTTCGAACAATCTACAATCCTTATGCTACATTAACTAACAGGGTTTTTCATTGAATTATAGTTAATTAATTAAAAAGTAAAATGTCCCCGTTGATTGTTCCACAAAAATGGAGTTAAAATTAAACATAACATAGTTTAAAATATTCCAAATGATTGTATTAAATTTTATAATTATTAAAGGATGACATAAGATTTTGAAATTTAGAAGTAAAGTTAAGAAATTTTTTTTTGTTCTGAAAACTTTAAAAGACAAAATGTATTATTGTAAAAGTTGTACTTTTTTTTGCCGGTAATGATAAAGGTAATATGGTGTATAAGTAAACAAAAATTAGTAGTTTTGGATCATCAATTCGTAAAAACTAAGTAGGTTGATTTGGTAAATACTGGCATTGATTTAAGCAAAAACTAAAAAGCTAAAACTTAATTACAGCACGATAGTTTAAAAGTTGCACGAAGTACAACAGGAACGCCCAAACAAATAAACACTTGTAAAGATAAAAAGTGAAGTTATTAATAAAAACATCGAAGGCGAAATACCAAAAAAAAAATGAACCGAAAAAAACCCACCATGGCTGCATAAACGTAATTTCAATATACCAAGGGCTCACTTTCGACCTGTCTATTCCGGTAATATGATAAAAGAAGGAATGAAAAATATGATTTCTATTAGTTAACAAAGTCGAGAAATACGCATGACATTCTGCTGTCTAACGGCAAGCATTCACCGCTATTCTCTACCCTTGTCTAACTACTCCAAAATGCTATCACCACATCGATCTTTTCAATTTAAATCAATTTAACATAGCCCTTATTCCATATACTGCGAGGTGAGGGGAACGATTCGCTAGGCACGCGTAATTCGCTCTCAGGTTAGCCGGCCTTCGATTCATTTCGCTCATTTCTTAAAAAGGCGTTGCTGGATGTTAGGATACAGCTCTCAAATTTTATAATGGCTAGTAAGTTTACATCACGGTCAGTAATTTTAAAGAAAATGGAATATTATACGTTCGAGGAAAACCTATTTATTGTAAAACAATTTTACGGTGGCAATTCAGCAGAAGTTACACACGATTTATTTGCAGTAAAGGGTTTCTTTTTAAGATTTCAAAGTTGCCCCCCTCCCACTTGGGGAGGGGGAAGTGAGGTGGGGATTGAGTTTGGCACCATTCAGTGAGCCCCCTACAGTATAACAAATCTTATTAGGATATTTTTTTTTGATTTGATGCAGTGTTTTAGAGATATTCCGTTGTCTTCTTCCACTTTTATTTATTTTGAGCCATTTTAAATTTATTAAAAAAATTAAAAGAAAAGTTTTCAATACATCAAATAAAATTTTATAAAACAACCCAAAGAGTCACACACAAATATGCCTCCATCAGGCACTAATGGATTCTAGGTGTACTGTCATAATCTGACATTTCCGATATTAAGTATTCCACCTTTAATCAAAGGAACTTACATTTCGCTGCCAGATATATTAGCCTAGATAAAGCACACCTCCTAGAGAACAACGACTTCATACAGCGCCTTATTGAGTCAGATAATTAAAACTAATTGTACCGTATACAATTACGAGAGAGTTGAATGAGACTATATGAGTATCAGTAGGACTCGATAAATTTATGGCAGTTGTTGTTCCTATTTCACCGTCGGCAATATAAAATATCAGTGCCTGACAGATGGTATCTGCCACGTTCAATCGAATAATTCACTTTTCTCTGCAAACATTGCTAGAATTCGCGGTTACCGGAGTGTGACATCGTGTTGCCGCTGTTATTTGTTTATTTTGTTGAATTTGAGGATATTGTTTCGTTGGATAGAGGTGTATATAAACGCTGCGATATCAGAGTAGCGTATATGTTACACGCTGGTATTGCGTACGGCAATGTTGAGTATACCGCGTGATTTTATCGCAAATGATCGATGGGACTTTTTTATGCCATTTTATATGGTTAAGTTTCGCACAAAGATACCGAGTACGTATAAGGAAAGAAACGGTTACTCGCTGCTTTACAATATAGACATTAATATTTATACCTCGTCTTGCCGTTCTTATTTTTCCAGTACTTACGAGGACTTTATGTCAATTATTATTATTCTAAAGTAGAATACATAGGATAAAATTTGAATAAACATATAAAGGAATAAAATGGAGGTGTGGAGGTATAAAAAGAAAAGGCCATTCATTCTTGTTTGCCGTATAAGTCACACTGGATGGCCACTATATTTCTCCAAAATATCAACTCTTCAACTCAAATCCATAGCTTTGGCGAAAAAGAGTCGATTTAATTTTTAGAAAATAATTATTTTCTCGAAAACTACTTCTTATATTTCATTCATTTTTGTATATGTTGTTGCCACTTATAAGCTGCATCCATGGCTGAAACATTAAACGTCTATACTGAAAAACCGTTTATTTGATAATACCAAATTTTATTTAAGTTAACTAAATATTGAGGTAAATATGGGCAAACAAATATTTGACAAATTAATGTATTCTATATGTATGTACAAATTAATTTTTCTTGGGAAAAATCCCTCTTAATTATTACAGTTATGAGCAGAAATAAATACATTAATTTGTTAATTTCTTACAGTAATAAGCTTGCAATCTTTGCAAACAAATATTTGGTCAATTCAACCAAATTACTTGTTATACCTAATGTAAAATATGTAAAATGTCAAAATTATTATTGAAGTTATGGTTAATTTCTAAACAATGACTAGCGAATACATGAGAAGTTACAAAGATAAGAAGATCGATTCTACGTTTATTGTTTGGAATTTAACCATAACTTTAATAATAATTTTGACGTTTTACATATTCAAAGGAAAAGTAAAAAACTAGACTTGTTAAAATACTTAGAGATCAATAGACATGATAAGTTAAGCTTAGCTCTGAATTACCAAAAAGATTTATATTACTTCCCACTACTATCTCTCAATATATAATAATAATGCATATATTTTCGCCCAATAGATATAAAAAATGTATAAACAGAAATGTCTTAATAGTGTAGTAGTTACATTTCATCGACCTCATTAAGCCAATGGGTGGTGAAACGATCGTAATGGTACTATTTTAACATTTCACTCATTGAATGTGGAGTTTCAACAAATATCTCGCTCATCTAATAAATTGATCTCGCCCGTCTAATAAATTGACAATTGTTATTGTCAATGTAGTTGAGTTGTAATGTTGAGTAATGATTTGAAAATTTATGTGCTTCCGTTAAAAAAGCTAAAACTCCTTTATGTACGTTTGTTTAATTGTTCTCTGGTATCTAGTGCTTTAGGTAAGCATCCTCATGAAAAATTGAAAAAAAATTAAAAAAAGCTAAAAAATGTGTCAAGCTGGTAGGCATATTTCATTGATAAGGACGGCGCTCTTGTAAGTGTAAGTAAAGACGTCTAATTGAGCAAAATTGTAGTTCGTACAGCTTCAACGTATTACAGTCTTGCCTTAATTAGTTGTCTTTAGATCCACCTTCATAAGCATATGTCAAAAAAAAATTGAAAAGTACGTCAAAAGGTCAAATTACCCGCTCGTAATTTTTAGTTCGATAGGACTAATGCTATATGGCTTAAATTGGTCATATTTTCATCTAATTTCACATTGGTTAATGAGTTGTCATAAATAATTTTGAAATCAAATATATTTTAATGTGACACTAAACCTAGCATTAAAGTTCATCCTTAATTTTTCCAAGAAATTTTTTTTCCTCGCGCAGGATTCGAATCTGCATCCCCTCGTTTGCCGGACGAGCGCTTTACCACTTAAGCTAGTAGAGGATGCCAAATTCGAGCGTTTTAACCGAACATACGTCAATATTAGATATTGAAAAGCCGGCAGGACGGTAAATATGCAAAGATTGTAGTAAGAAATTAACAAATTAATGAATTTCTGCTTTTAATTGTAATAATTAGAAGGAATTTTTCCAAGATTTTTTTTCAAGATCTAATGACGACGCGACGTATGTTCGGTTAAAACGCTCGAATTTGGCATCCTTTCCAAGCTTAAGTGGTAAAGCGTTCGTCCGGCAAACGAGGAGATGCAGATTCGAATCTTGCGTGAGGAGAAAAATTTTCTTGGGAAAAATTACCTCCTAATCATTACAGTTAAAAGCAGAAATACATTAATTTGTTAATATACAGAATGTTTAATATGAAAAAAAGACTCATTTTATTTGCTTGAAACTTGGAAATTAGACGTATTTTTAGTAATTTTATGCAAGAAATGCTAGTATTTCAAAAACTATGGGTGTACCAAATCCTGATAGCGATGTAGAATTTTACGCTGCGTTCAATGTTGTGGTAAAAATTCCATGTTCCATTTGAAAGAAAAAAGTTTTGTTGGCCTAGAGATATCCACATAGGGTTTTTGAACGTTTTTGAACACATTATATGTGATTCAATGATTATTGCTATAACATCTTATATCTACGTCTTCGTACTTACATCGACATTAGTAGAGCCACCAAATATCTGATTACCTCATGCACTATTTGATTTTATTTGAAAGAGTGCAAACGTCAAAAATTCAACAAAATTGCAAATATCTCAAAAACGGTTGAGTTTAGGGATAGCGAATACTAATATAAACTAGTTGCAAATGACTCGGTAAATTTATTCTTCCGATGAAAATTGCATCAATCCATTTAAAATAAGAAAATTGAAAAATACCCTGTATATAATAATAGTAATAATAATATCTATTTTCCTTCATAAACCTACAGTTTAAACTAAAATAATCATTTACATTATATAAAATCATATTTTGGAGACCATGCTTAATTTTATTTTTAAAATTTCTAAAGTTTAATGTCTTAACTACTTCAGGTAATGTATTATATACTTTTAGTCCCATGTTAACAAAGTTCTTGTGCGACATACTTAAACGATGTTGTGGAGGTATGATATTGTCTTTGTTTCTTGTGTTGTAATTAAGGTAAAGTCAGGTAAGTGTGTAGTAAAAATTGCATAGTGTGAAGAAAATGTAACACTGTTCACATAATAAGACATTTTGATAAATTTTACACATAGAAGTACGTAATATATGCCCAGTTGTAAGCGTTCAATAGATACGCCTTTTATAATTATCAACGGTTTACTAGAAAAAAAAAAAGAAATTTTAAACACTGTCAATACTACACACTTACCCAGCAAAATAGGGCAAGTGTGTAATCGTTTTTATATATTAATAGCATTATCCTTTGATTTGGCCAAGAGTGTAATACTAAACCGATGCCTGTTTAATAAGGTATGATATATTCACAAGATATTCAAGTTATTACACGTTAGGAGATGCGAACTTTTATGTGTAAAACTAGTATGAAATTTAGTACATTAGTATTATAACAAGAGGGCGTCCGTATTTCAATTTTAAAAATAAATATAGCCAAACTACACATAAACTGACAATCTGTCATAACTATTTAGATTTTGAAATATATACAGAACACTCTCCAATATTAACATAGCAGGCAGTGTCGGCACATTAAATTTTTTAAATAAAGGTACGTAGGGATCTCTAGAACTTGCACCCATTATATTACGCAATATTCGTTTTTGAGAAGTGAATACTCTTTTTGCGGCTGGCGAATTGCCCCATATAATAACGCCCTACTTTAATCTGCTATGAAGCTCAGCAAAATATATTTGTCTCATAGTTGATAAATCAAGAAGTTTCCTTAAGCAGCGAAATTGATACGCGAGACTATTAAGCTTCTTTATTAGTACTTCACATTGAGATTCGAATTGTAAACCTGGATCAAAAACAAGTCCTAGAAGTTTTACTTTATCTGGATGATCTATTGGATTGTTGTAATAATGTGTAAATCTGTATTATTACTAATACATGCATATACCGAGTGTGCTATGATATGATGAAATATTTTCCTTAAAAAGATCACAGTGAGCCATAATTACATTACAAGTTTCAAAATCAAATTCCTACTAGAAGTTTAAAGACATCTAAAGGCCCAGTACGGTGGGACACCCTGTATGAAAAGGCTCGTTCAAAATTATACTGTGTATCTACTATGAATACATGTATAAGTCTGTATATTATATGCTACAGTCTGTATCTAATTTGAAAAAAGTGACTATGCTTTCCTGTTATAATAATTCTTTGTATAGCTACATATATATTCTTCTTTTTCGTAATCAAAAAAATAACAATTAAATACCGTACCTGAGATAATTGCACATCTAAAAAATAAACCACTTCTTATTCAGAAGGATTTATCAAAAAAGTTACCCAAATATTAGAGCTAGAGAGCTGACGTATATTATTATTTACATAACGGTATGCCTGTTCGCTAAAATTGATGCAAAACTCACTAAAGCAATACATCATCCTGAGTAATTAATGGATGGCTGGACCAGCAAGTTAATAAATGTATATAAGCACCTACGAAAACTTTAACGAGACGAATGGATTGTCAAGCGTAGAATGAATGTCTTTCTAGCCAGATAAACTAACTTAATTTTAAACGATTGCTTGTTTTAATTGTAGTTGTTCATTCCGTTTAATTACTGTTATACCATAGAATCTGATAGCGTAAAGAAATAAGTAACAATGTGAATAATATAACGTTATTGTTAGATTATTTATTACCTAAAATTAGTTTTAGTATTGAGAAAACTTGTACGTTATCTCGTATTAACAAATAATGATATTTTTAAATAAAAGTCATCAAGAAAAAAACGAAGTTGTATGCATAATCGTACATATATTCAATTTCCACATATTTTCGATGACAACAAATTCATAGAGGCATTTTTGCTGTTTTTTTTTCCTCTCTTTTCTGAATTCACCTCATAAGTTGCTGCAATTGCAACTGAAATAATCTTTCATTCTCTTATTTGTCCTAGTTCTAAGAAGATAAGGAAATTAAGTTACTATAGGTATCACAAATCACGACCAAACAAAGTTCCTCTTGCATAACAGATAATGCATTACTATTGTAGTGGCTTAAATGTACCATGCAAAGCTTCCTAATGCGAGTATTCAGCCTATTATCCTTGTAGCGAAGTCGTTACATTCAACATAACGTACATAATTCCGCGTATTAACAGAAACAATGGCTTAACACCTATTTACATATCCGTTCCGTGTTGGTGGGCGGTTGCGACGCATGTAGTAACACCTATATGGGTGCGGATTTTTAACAGAAAAATCGGTTTCCCAACACCCACCAGCCGCTACGCAAAGTCAATCAAGTAGCTAGTACCCTTTGTTTTATAGTTAAAATTTGCTGTGTCGAGTGGTTACAGATGTGCAAGTGTTCCACCAAAGAGTGCATCTTTGATTATAGTTCGATTTTTGATTTTAGGGATAAGTCTCTTGTACAAAAATTTTATAGAATTCAATAACTAAAAGAAATTCTGACTATATTTAAATCAAACCCTTTAAATTGGTATTTTTGTAGATGTTTGGAGAAATCAAGTATATTATCTCCTTAGATTTTTTTATTGGTTGCTAGGTTTCACTGCATGTTTTGCAGCTTTTTCAAGGTTTGCGAAAATATAAATAATACATTACACTACATATTTTTTTTATATAATTACACTACGTTACAAATTTAAAAAAAAATTAAGTACCCACTTCAATTTTAACCTGTTATTTATTTATATAAATCGCTTAATAAGACACCCTTGTACTTTTTTCTATCACGTTACCGTTTTTTGGGTACGGTAATAATAATTATTTGTAAAAACTTAAAAAATATACACATTGCTTTATTTAATTATCCAATAATTCGATTAAATTAAGACAAAAAATTAAAAACTAACGACAAAACTTATTTTGTTTTGTTAATAGTCCCAAGCCTGTGTGAAATTGCGAGGGGAAAGTGGGCCGGCGCTCGCAATACTATCTTATCATGAAAAACTGAAAATCCACAATATCTCCACAAACCTTTGAGATAGACACAATGACATTCGTATAAAATCGAGGAAGAAAATCAATTTTACATCCATTTATGTAAAAAATTGCTAAACATTCAATTTAAAAAATCAAGTTATCCATGATTTTAGAGTTCGAAAATTACAGAGCGCTATTTAATAATTCTGTAATCTAAACGGCAACAATTTTCGTTGTGCTGCTTCATAATTAAGCGAAAACTAAACCGCATCTTTCTAACATTCGTATTTCCGGAGATATTTGCAAACACCGCAGACATTGCAGATGTCATTATTTTTCGAAAAAAACGTCATTAATTCGGAAACGATATTAGCCCCAATATATGCCTAACGTATTGTTATTTAAAATTAACAAGAATCCAAAAATACAGTAATATACAGCGTGTTCCATTTAAAAATAATAATATTTCTACTCCCGGTAAACCGGAAGTCCGCCATTACTGAAACTAATTTTAAAATGTGTTAGAATATGATTCGAGCCAACATTTATTGAAAACATTTTCCAAAAAAGCAATGAACAATCGGCTATGGACCGTTGCATCTTGAGGCTGAACACCCGTTATGTATATCAGTAGAAATTTCAATCTGTCGCTAACGAGCACGAAAGTGACATGTAAATATGAATTTATGCTATGAGGGGATAAAATGTGAACTCTACCCCATTGAAAATCCAAGATTTTTGTGCCAGAATCGGCATAGCCTATCTAATGCCATCAGTGTATAGCTTCTCAAACAAGACGTGATAGAAAACAGAAAAACATCCACTGTTTACATATTTACTAATTGAAAACCATAATAGTAATCAGTTTTCAGGTACGGAAATCGTGTCACGCAGTGTTTATTAAGAAACAAATTTCCTTCCAATTTCCTTTTCTTTGGAGGAACATTTAATGAAATTAATGTGTTGATTTTCTCCAAACATTGACCAAAGACCAATTAAGAGGTTTGTTTTAGATACGCACGTGATGTTCAAAATTAAGATAATTCATTTTCTGCTATACAGCAGTGCTTAGATGTAGACAAACGATATACCTAACTCCATTAATTTAAATAGAACCCCTTACATATTGTACCATTTCTAAATTCACGAAAAAAACATGATTATAATTATGATAAACTACTATATGCTACTATGTCTATCTTCAATAACAACATTGCTATTTGGCCCACTGGGAAAATATTTTATAATCATAAATAAAAATATATTATCGTAAGCAAAAAGTTCAGCTGAATAGGGGACAAAAGCACAATTACCAAGCACTAGTGAAAAAGAAATACTAAACACTATACTACCAGAAGCAATCTAAGTTACTTACCGTCTGTTCATACCGGTAACTTATGAAGTTTATTGATGTAATTGAATGAAGTAGTCACCAAAAATATATCCAGTTGCGGTAAGTAAAAGATTTGCTTCATGACAAGTAGTGTATTGCTATGAGTAACTATTCTATAATGGCTATCACACTTTCATTATAACCTTAATTAATACAAGCTATTTGGATTACTTGATGTGTATAAGGAAACAGTATCGTTAATGCACGTTCACTAAATACCTATATATAAAAGGCAATGGTTTGCTACAAATATGCCGATATACTCACTTTTATAATGTTGTTCAATAATGGTTAGTGTACGAAACTAGGGAGTTTAGTTAATATTTATTCAACAGCTTACAGTGTACTCTGTGTGAATAACTGATAAAGCCCAAAAAAACACTTCCACAAATCTTCGATTATATATGCAACCGCAACTATAAGCACCGCTACGAGGAATGCCTAATTCACAATTTGTTTGCAAATATTTTAAATTACTATTTCAGTGTGCTGTAGCTCGATGCATTAATTTGTGCAGCTTAAATTCGCGTTTAATTTGCTAAAAATGGTAGCTAATACTATTACTTATGAAAAAAAGCAGCATTATTAGTAATAGTTTTATTTTGTATAGACAAACACAGTGACTACCTGATATGAATGCAAGTATAGCTACATAATAACAACAAAGAACAAGTAAATAACCGAATAACCTGAACAAACGTTTCAAGCAAGCTTTAGAAGGTAACAAATGACCCCAACTGATTGAATGGAATCGTTATATAACTTGCCGATACTTTCAAATTTTAATACATTCTAATTATATGTTTATGATTATGAAGAGTGCATATCAAAATGATGATTACGTATGTTCCTCTGTTAAATTCATTTAAGTAGTGGAGTTAAAGCTCCAAGATGAAAGCAATTCTTCTATTTTCTAATTCTAACACAGGTATTATCGAATATTAATAAGCAAACACCATATTAAGCACGGGATTTATCCGTACTGATGCTATTGGCTAAAACACAATTATCATTCCAATTTATTGTTATTTATATAGAAACTCAATTTTCCCATTGCTTAGATTTTTGTTGTAAATCGTTTTAAACGACAAAACTTTGAAATAGTCATTAAACATAGAAGATATGAGGTTAATTAAAAATTAAATTTGTAATAACACCAATTCTACGGACCTTACACTGTGGGGGATAAGCTGAAATACGCAAGGACGTGATTCCAGCCCGGAAAGCAGAGTTATAGTATGAACAAACGACCGCGTGAAGTCTACGTGTTATTTACCCTAAATATTAAATTCTTACCTGTTTTCTCGATTTGATATCTTGATTAATTTCTTCATGATTCACAGAGAGAATTTTTGTTGACTTCATTTTTGTGTCTTGGATGCACTGTAGCAACGTTTTAAGTTTTTCCTGGTACACTTTTCATTAACAATAAGTTATTCAAATACACTTGCACTATTTGAAAGACACGTCCGTATTCTATCACACGCATAATCAAACTCCGATATCAATTGCCGCAGAAGTATATAATCCAAAGCG
Source organism: Protaetia brevitarsis (assembly GCA_004143645.1). Classification (NCBI taxonomy): domain Eukaryota; kingdom Metazoa; phylum Arthropoda; class Insecta; order Coleoptera; family Scarabaeidae; genus Protaetia; species Protaetia brevitarsis. The sequence goes on along the minus strand of RXPK01000195.1, from coordinate 3,550,134 downwards.
GTATATACTGGCAGTACAGAAAAAAGTATATATGTACGCCTATAGAATTATCGCTGGCCGCTCATGTTTTTTTCATCCTTCTACCCTGTTTTAGTGCATATCTACCTAAATCGAATCGGCCTTGTAATGCTTGTAAATCTACCTAAATGTTAAAATGTTATTTATAAGTGCTTATTGAATATACATTTTAGATAAATTTGAAATATCTACTTTTCATTGTTGCTGTTTTGTCTTTTTTTTTCAAGTTCTTTTCTAATACACACTTGAGTGGTAATTTTCTTTTTGTTAAAAATTTTAGTTTTGTCACAATAAAATTATGTTTTAAGTTATTTTTTTTTAATGTTGTTAAACTAGAGGTGGGCACAAATCAGAACATGCCTATTTTTTGTACATAAACATTTTTGTACATAAATTCATTCTCCTATTTTTCATGCTGCAAAAGACTCTTGACTTTTTGTAAAAATGCGTTCAGTCGATCTTCTGACATGTGCTTCTCAAGAAAAGTTTTAATGCGTTTGAGGTTGGAAAAACATCGTTCACATTCTTCGATGTCGACATGGGGGTTTGTACAAATAATATCCAACAGTTTGTATATGTTTCCTGTCAAAACTGTTTTTTAGGTGTTGTCTGTTATGAACACTAAAATGGCAGAACTACCACCTACACCTACGTCACACATGTCATCGGCGCTCATATAAATTACTGAAAGTTTTACTTTTCAATTTTACGCTGTGTACTCCAAGCATAGGATAAGATTTCACAGTTTTTTTATACACATAATTAACCGACGCAAAAATATGACGATTTTTTTTTCCACATCTTCGTTGTACTTAATTTTATGTCGCAAATAAGCAGCTGTCTAACTATTCACGTATGTCCACTTGCCTTAAAGATTAAAATCCACGTGCATTCATGTGAGAAAAGGGATTTTTGTGTTTCTTTTGCCCTCTCTGCGATATGCTTTAAATCTATTTAACCTTGTTTATTCCATGCACTAACCTCTTTCTTAAAAATTAAGCAGATAAAACAAAATAGTTTATTTCTTAGTGAACATCCGCACATCCTACTCACATTTTTCATATATTTTTATATGAATACTCTATTGTAAGTTCGAGTTTTACTTGTGGAAGTGTAGTTTATTTGAAGATCAGGAATAGGCCTTCCTTTCTTCTTAATTAAAAGTTTCCTCAAATGAGAGCGAGTTTTTTTTTTTAAGATTTTGCACTCAATTAACTTCCATCATTAATAATAATTCAAGCCTTTGAAATCACACATGCGCGGTACGCGTTGAAAACGATAGAGTCACAACAAATGCAAGACGTTAACTGGAGACACGAAATTGCGTGCCCCAAAGCGACCGTATAAGCGCATATGCCGAGGATAACTGGAGCCGTCCGATTCATACTCGAAATAGAGTACATCGGAAATAGTGCCCGGAACATATTTGAGCGTTCGGCATATGCGCTAGTGTCTGTGGTGTGGAAGGAAACTTTGATACCATCGTTTATAAAATACGTAAAAATAAAAAATGAAATAATGCAGCTGAATTACATGCGAATTTCTTTCTGTGTTTATCTTGGTGGTTGGGTGGGCCACGTGCCCTGTGTGCCCTTTACACCTTTAGTACCAGTCGCCACTGTAATATATGTATGGCTATACTAGTCTTACAAACGGTGTTTTTTAGTTTTAGTTTGCAATGCAGAAATGCTATGTTGTGAGGTTTGAGTATATTGTTTATTTAATGATCTTACCAGGCAACTTAGTTGAATCAACTAAACCGCCTCGTCTGAAACAGGGCTAAGGCAATCACAAGATTGTTCTTGTGGGATATGGTTGGGAAGATAAAAATTAGTTGTACCTACTACATGAAGTGAGTTTACTAAACCAACATTAAAAATTTGTTTCTTGTTGAAAGAAGGGTTTTTTTTAGCATCAAGGGATGAAGTTTGGCGAAGAGAGTGCATTTTTTGAACTTGATAGAATCAATGTTTTTAACATTAGATATCGAAAGAAAATTGATATTTTTTTGTTAAGAACGGTTGGTAGAGGCAGAGATGAAAGAATTTAACTGGGACAAAAGAACGGTTACTTACAATAGATAATCAATGGCGTAAAGTGGTATGTATATTACTGTTCTAACTGGCCTAATTATGGACGACGCGATAAGAAGCACCTCTAAAGAAAGCTTTTCTGGGGTGTTACTAAAAAAATAATTATAGCTAAAAAAAAAATGTTGGTCCTATATAGAGCACAGCAGGTATAATTTGAAAGTGAAGGTATTTTTAATCGATCAAGACTTCACACAACTAATCAGAAAAATTCATAAGCACACAAAAAACCACCTATTTAGTATAGATTATAATAGATTAAGGAATTATTCTGATCGAAAAATTATCATAAATACAAGCGGGTAGTTGAGTTTATAATAATTATTTGTCTAAAGAATAATTATAGAAATAATTACTTAAATAGCGACAACAATTTGCGATTTATTATTGAATAATGAATGAATTAATCAAAAAGTTATATTATTCGAAATAAGATTTAACACAGTTATCCATTAATTTCTATTATTGTGTTTTGAATAGCAAGCAGCAAACATCTTTAAATTTCACTTCCTATGTTACTTTTTGAAAATATTAGAAATATCAGACATTTTATGTTCAAATTTACAGTAATATTGTTCTAATTATCTTCATTTTGTAAATACCTAAAAACAAACGTCATCTTTACAGTAGTGTTTTAATATAATATTAAATAGCATGCATACACATTTGGTGTGATACAACTGCAAAACTAAAGTCGATATAATACATACAGAAGTAGTTCCGCTTTATCCTAACTATTTGCTTAACCATGGAACAGGCGCATATTTCCTTTTCTAGTTTTAGGTTATCATTAAAGAGACATGCTACGGGAACCGCTTTTATCCCAGGCGCGCCTGCTCAAAAGTTAACTTTAATCCAATGTAACGTGATTTTGTTAAATAGCACCCCATATCTTTGCATATGCTGGATTAACCCTAACGTAAAGCCCTTTCAATTCATACTAAACGTTTATGACATTTAAAATAAGAATTATGATCACATTCTATACATCACTTTTTACCATTAGGCCTGGTTTTACATGAAAAACAACGCAAAATGTAGACTTTACAGAATTTTTAAATTCCGCTCACACTAATACCTCAACTTACCCTAATACGTTTTCCACGATTAGTTTTTGTGGGGCTACGTAAAAAACTATAAAAGAGAGCCACAAATAAAGAGAAATAGTAAGAATAGAGTGAATAGAGTTTTCATCCATTTCGTTAAAACTTTTACAAAAGAGTTATAGCAAAATTTACAAAAGCGAGTAGAAACATGCTTAAGAGAAAAAAAAGTTTAAATTTAATTTTTACAGAAATGCTTAAAAAAGTGCCAATTTTACTAAAGCCCTTTTTGCGTTTTGACTCGGAAAATGCTGTTTTCCAAAAAAACGGAAATAAAATTCGAAAAAGCTTCTTTACCGGTAAACTACAATGCATTTCGAAAAGCTCGGTTAAAAAAAAGATGAATCCTCCGTCCATTTTTTTGGTGTTTTTTCAAAAACTAAATTTACGAAAAATAAGCAGCCACGTTACGCTATCTTTCAGCGAAAAGCTTGCATTACAAAAGTATAAATAAACAACTATAACTACAGATACACATACATATAGATAGTTTACATAGATCCTATGTTCTGAATAAAATTCAGAATAAAATTAACATGTAAGGTAGTTAATCTAAAATAACGGAATAAGTATGAGTTCTCTTACTTTTGAATACTTTGTATAGTCAGCAACATTTTTAAGTTATGTTGCATGGAATTCTAATAAACATTTTTGCGGAGACTTTTAATTTTAAAATGAAAAAGAGCTGCAATTAAAAGGAACCATTAGTTAGTCCCCTGCCATTACAAGAATACCGTTACAAATATTTTGGCCTAATGTTTTAATCAATTTCTGGGGAACTGATTCTTTAGCTAAAACACAATTATCATTCCAGTTTATTGTTATTTATATAGAACTCAATTTTCCATTGACTTAAGATTTTTGTTGTAAATCGTTTAAATGACAAAACTTTTAAATAGTCATTAAACATAGAAGATATGAGGTTAATTAAAATTAAATTTGTAAACATCAATTCTACGGACCTTAAGTGGTGGGGTATAAGCTGAAATACGCAAGGACGTGATCCCAGCCCGAGAGCAGGGTATAGTTTGAACAACGACCGCGGAAGTCTACGTGTTAATTTACCCTAATTATTAAAATCTTACCTGTTTTTCTCGATTTGATATCTTGATTAATTTCTTCATGATTCACAGAGAGATTTTTTGTTGACCTTCATTTGTCGTGGATGCACTGTCGCAACGTTTTATTTTAAGTTATTCAAATACACTTGCACTATTGAAAGACGCGTCCGCATTCTATCACACGATAAATCAAACTCCGATATAAATTGCCGTGGAAGTATATAATTCAAAACGGTATATACGGCAGTACAGAAAAAAGCATATATGTACGCCTATAGGAATTATCGCTGGCCGCTCATGTTTTTATCATCCTTCTACCCTGTTTTTAGTGCATTCTACCTAAATCGAATCGGCCTTGTAATGCTTGTAAATCTACCTAAATGCTAAAATGTTATTTATAACTGCTTATTGAATAATACATTTTAGATAAATTTGAAATATCTACTTTATCATCGTTGCTGTTTTGTTTTTTTTCCAATTCTCTTCTAATACGCATTTTGAGTGGTAATTTTCTTTTGTAAAAATTTCAGTTTTGTCAAAATAAAATTATGTTTTAAGTTATTTATTTTTTAAAGCTGTTAAACTAGAGGGTGGGCACAAAATCAGAACATGCCTATTTTTTGTACATAAACATTTTTGTACATAAATTCATTCTCCTATTTTTTATGCTGGAGAAGACGTCTCTGACTTTGTTGTAAAAATGCGTTCAGTTGATCTTCTGACATTGTGCTTCTCAGAAAACTTTTAATGCGTTTGAGGGTGAAAAAGCATCGTTCACATTCTGCTGTCGACATGGGGGTTGTACAAATAATATCTAACAGTTTGTATGTTTCCGTCAAAACTTTTTTTAGGTGTTGTCTGTTATGAACACTAAAAATGGCAGAACACCACCTACACCTACGTCACACATGTCATCGCGCTCATAGATTACTGAAAGTTTACTTTTCAATTTTACGCTGTCCAACATAGGATACGATTTCATAGTTTTTTTATACACATAATTAACCGACGCAAAGTATGACGTTTCTTTTCCACATCTTCGTTGTACTTAATTTCATGTCGCAAATAAGCACTGTCTAACTATTTACGTATGTCCACTTTGCCTAAAAGATTAAAATCCACGTGCATTCATGTGAGAAAGGGAATTTTCGTGTTTCTTTGCCCTCTCTGCGATATGCTTTAAATCATTTAACCCTTGTTTATTCCACGCACTAACCTCTTTCTTAAAAATTAAGCAGATAAAACAAAATAATTTATTTCTTAGTGAACATCCACTCACATTTTTCATATATATTTTTATTGAATACTCTATTGTAAGTTCTAGTTTTACCTGTGGAAGTGTAGTTTATTTAAAGATCAGGAATAGGCCTTCCTTTCTTCTTAATTAAAAGTTTTCCTCAAATGAGAGCGAGTTTTTTTTTAAGATTTTGCACTCAATTAACTTCCATCATTAATAATAAACGTCACTTCAAGCCTTTGAAATCACACATGCGTGGTATGCGTTGTAAACAATACAGTCACAAAAAAATGCAAGACGTTAACTGGAGACACGAAATTACGTGCCCCAAAGCGACCGTATAAGCGCATATGCCGAAGATAAACGGAGCCGTCCGATTCATACTCGAAATAAGTACATCGGAAATAGTGCCCCGGAACATAGTTTGAGCGTTCGCATATGCGCTAGTGTCTGTGGTGCGGAAGGAAACTTTGATACCATCGTTACAAAAATACGTAAAAATAATAAAATGAAATAATGCACTGAATTACATGCGAATTTCTTTCTGTGTTTATCTTGGTGGTTGGGTGGGCATGTGCCCTTGTGCCCTTTAGTACCAGCCGCCCCTCTAATATATGTATGGCTATACAATCTTACAAACGGTGTTTTTTTTAGTTTTAGTTTGCAATGCAGAAATACTATGTTGCGAGGTTTGAGTACATTGTTTATTTAATGATCTTACCAGGCAACTTAGTTGAATCAACTAAACCGCCTCGTCTGAAACAGGCTTAAGGCAATCACAAGATTGTTCTTATGGGATATGAGTTGGGAAGATAAAAAGTTAGTGTACCTACTAAATGAAGTGAGTTTACTAAACCAACATTAAAAATTTGTTTCTTGTTGAAAGAAAGGTTTTTTTTTTAGCATCAAGGCATAGAAGTTTGGTGAAAGAGAGTGCATTTTTGAACTGATAGAATCAATGTTTTTAACATTAGATATCGAAAGAAAATTGATATTTTTTTGTTAAGAACGGTTGGTAGAGGCAGAGATGAAAGAATTTAACTGGAACAAAAGAACGGTTACTTACAATAGATAATCAATGGCGTAAAGTGGTATGTATATAATGTTCTAACTGGCCTAATTATGGACGCGCGATAACAAGCACCTCTAAAGAAAGCTTTTCTGGGTGTTACTAAAAAAATAAATTAATAGCTAAAAAAAATGTGGTCCTATATAGAGTACAGCAGCTATAATTTGAAAGTGAAGGTATTTTTTAATCGATCAAGACTTCACACAACTAATCAGAAAATTCATAAGCACACAAAAAACCACCTATTTAGTATAGATTATAATAGATTAAGGAATTATTCTGATCGAAAAATTATCATAAATACAAGCGGGTAGTTGAGTTTATAATAATTATTTGTCTAAAGAATAATTATAGAAATAATTACTTAAATAGCGACACAATTTGCGATTTATTATTGAATAATGAATGAATTAATCAAAAAGTTTATATTATTTCGAAATAAGATTAACACAGTTATCCATTAATTTCTATTATTGTGTTTTTGAATAGCAAGCAGCAACATCTTTAAATTTCACTTCCTATGTTACTTTTGGAAAATATTAGAAATATCAGACATTTTATGTTCAAATTTACAGTAATATTGTTCTAATTATCTTCATTTTGTAAATACCTAAAAACAAACGTCATCTTTACAGTAGTGTTTTAATATAATATTAAATAGCATGCATACACATTTGGTGTGATACAACTGCAAAACTAAAGTCGATATAATTACATACAGAAGTAGTCCGCTTTACTCCTAACTATTTGCTTAACCTTGGAACAGGCGCATATTTCCTTTTTAGTTTTAGGTATCATTAAAGAGACATGCTACGGGAACCGCTTTTATATCAGGCGCGCCTGCTCAAAAGTTAACTTTAATCCAATGTAACGTGATTTTGTTAAATAGCACCCCATATCTTTGCATATGCTGGATTAACCCTTACGTAAAGCCCTTTCAATTCATACTAAACGTTTATGACATTTAAAATAAGAATTATGATCACATATACATCACTTTTTACCATTAGGCCTGGTTTTACATGAAAAACAACGCAAAATGTAGATTTTACAGAATTTTTAAATTCCGCTCACACTAATACCTCAATTTACCCTAATACGTTTTCCACGATTAGTTTTTGTGGGGCTCCGTAAAAGAAACTGCCTATAAATGAGAGCCACAAATAAAGAGAAATAGTAAGAATACAGTGAATAGAGTTTTCATCCATTTCGTTAGAATTTTTACAAAAAGTATCGCAAAATTTACAAAAGCGAGTAGAAACATGCTTAAGAGAAAAAAAAAGTTTAAATTTAATTTTTCCAGAAATGCTTAAAAAAGTGCCAATTTTACTAAAGTCCTTTTTGCGTTTTGACTCGGAAAATGCTGTTTTCCAAAAAAAGGAAATAAAATTCGAAAAAGCTTCTTTACCGGTAAACTACAATGCGTTTCGAAAAGCTCGGTTAAAAGAAAAAGATGAATCCTCCGTCCATTTTTTTGGTGTATTTTCAAAAACTAAATTTACGAGAAATAAGCGGCCGACGTTACGCTATCTTTCAGCGAAAGCTTGCATAAATAACAACGTTACAACTACAGATACACATACATATAGTTGTTTATATAGTCATATGTTTCTGAATAAAATTCAGAAATAAAATAACATGTAAGGTAGTTAATCTAAAATAACGGAATAAGTATGTTCTCTTACTTTTTGAATACTTTGTATAGTCAGCAACATTTTTAAGTTATGTTGCATGGAATTCTATAAAATTTTTGCGGAGACTTTTAATTTTAAAATGAAAAAGAGCTGCATTAAAAGAATCAATCTTTAGTACTACCTGTACATTACAAGAATACCGTTACAATATTTTGGCCTAAATGTTTAATCAATTTCTGCGGACTGATTCGTTAGCATAATAGCACTATCATCATTCCTAATTTATTGTTATTTTATATTGAACTCAATTTTCCATTCACTTAAGGTTTTTGTTGTAAATCGTTTAAATGACAAAACTTTGAAATTGATATTAAACATAGGAGATCTAAGGTTAATTAAAATTAAATTTGTAATAACACCAATTCTACGGACCTTAAACTGTGGGGGATAAGCTGAAATACGCAAGGACGTGATTCCAGCCCGGAAGCAGAGTATAGCATGAACAACGACCGCGGAAGTCTACGTGTTAATTTACCTTAAATATTAAATTCTTACCTGTTTTGCTCGATTTGATATCTTGATTAATTTCTCCATGATTCACAGAGAGAATTTTTGTTGACCTTCATTTGTGGTGGATGCACTGTAGTAACGTTTTATTTTAAGTTATTCAAATACACTTGCACTATTTAAAGACGCGTCCGTATTCTATCACACGATAAATCAAACTCGGATATAAATTGCCGCAGAAGTATATAATCCAAAGCGGTATATACGGCAGTACAGAAAAAAGTATATATGTACGCCTATAGGAATTATCGCTGGCCGCTCATGTTTTTATCATCCTTCTACCCTGTTTTTAGTGCATTATACCTAAATCGAATCGTCCTTGTAATGCTTGTAAATCTACCTAAATGCTGAAATGTTATTTATAAGTGGTTATTGAATAATACATTTTAGATAAATTTGAAATATCTACTTTATCATTGTTGCTGTTTTGTTTTTTTTTCAAATTCTTTTCTAATACGCATCTTGAGTGGTAATTTTCTTTTGTTAAAATTTTAGTTTTGTCACAATAAAATTATGTTTTAAGTTATTTTTTTAATGTTGTTAAACTAGAGGTGGGCACAAAATCAGAACATGCCTATTTTTTGTACATAAACATTTTTGTACATAAATTCATTCTCCTATTTTTTATGCTGAAAAAGACGTTTATGACTTTGTTGGAAAAATGCGTTCAGTCGATCTTCTGACATTGTGCTTCTCAGAAAAGTTTTAATTGCGAGGGTGGAAAAACATCGTTCCCATTCTGCTGTCGACATGGGGGTTGTACAAATAATATCCAACAGTTTGTATGTTTCATTTAAAAACTGTTTTTAGGTTGTTGTCTGTTATGAACACTAAAAAATGGCAGAACACCACCTACACCTACGTCACACATGTCATGCGCTCATAAATTACAGAAAGTTTACTTTTCAATTTTACGCTGTCCAACATAGGATAAGATTTCACAGTTTTTTATACACATAATTAACCGACGCAAAATATGACGTTTCTTTTCCACATCTTCGTTGTACTTAATTTCATGTCGCAAATAAGCACTGTCTAACTATTTACGTATGTCCACTTTGCCTAAAGATTAAAATCCACGTGCATCATGTGAGAAAGGGAATTTTTGTGTTTCTTTTGCCCTCTCTGCGATATGCTTTAAATTATTTAACCTTGTTTATTCCACGCACTAACCTCTTTCTTAAAAATTAAACAGATAAAACAAAATAGTTTATTTCTTAGTGAGCATCCGCACATCCACTCACATTTTTCATATATATTTTTATTGAATACTATATTGTAAGCTCTAGTTTTACTTGTGGAAGTGTAGTTTATTTTGAAGATCAGGAATAGGCCTTCCTTTCTTCTTAATTAAAGGTTTTCCTCAAATGAGAGCGAGTTTTTTTTTTTAAGATTTTTTGCACACAATTAACTTCCTATCATTAATAATAAGCGTCACTTCAAGCCTTTGAAATCACACAATGCGCGGTATGCATTGAAACGATTACAGTCACAACAAATGCAAGACGTTAATTGGAGACACGTAATTGCATGCCCCAAAGCGACTGTATAAGCGCATATGCCGAAGATAAACGGAAGCCGTCCGATTCATACTCGAAATAGATACATCGGAAATAGTCCCCGGAACATAGTTTGAGCGTTCGCATTGCGCTAGTGTGTATGGTGCGGAAGGAACTTTTGATACCATCGTTATAAAAATACGTAAAAAATAATAAAATGGAAATAATCACATGCGAATTTCTTTCTGTGTTTATCTTGGTGGTTGGGTGTGGCACGTGCCCCGTTGTGCCCTTTAGTACCAGTCGCCACTGTAATATATGTATGGCTATTACAATCTTTACAAACGGTGTTTTTTTTAGTTTTAGTTTGCAATGCAGAAAAGCTATGTTGTGAGGTTTGTGTACATTGTTTATTAATGATCTTACCGGGCAACTTAGTTAAATCAACTAAACCGCTTCGTCTGAAACAGGCTAAGGGCAATCACAAGATCTTTCTTATGGGAATATGGGTTGGGAAGATTAGTGTACCTACTAGATGAAGTGAGTTTACTAAACCAACATTAAAAATTTTGTTTCTTGTTGAAAGAAGGGTTTTTTTAGCATCAAGTGATGGAAGTTTGATCGATAGAGAGTGCATTTTTGAACTTAATAGAATCAATGTTTTTAACATTAGATATCGGAAAGAAAAGTGATATTTTTTGTTAAGAACGGTTGGTAGATGCAGAGATGACAGAATTTAACAGGGACAAAAGAACGGTTACTTACAATAGATAATCAATGGCGTAAAGTGGAATGTACATATGTTCTAACTAGCTTAATCATGGGCGAGCGATAACAAGCACCTTCTAAAAACCTTTCTGGGTGTTACTAAAAAAAATAATTAATAGCTAAAAAAAATTTGGTCCTATAGAGCACAGCAGCTATAATTTGAAAGTTAAGTTATTTTTTAATCGATCAAGACTTCACACAACTAATTAGAAAAATTCACAAGCACACACAAACCACCTCTTTAGTATATATTATAATAGATTAAGGAATTATTCTGATCGAAAAATTATGATAAATACAAGCGGCTAACTGAGTTTACAATAATTATTTGACTAAAGAATAATTGTAGAAATAATTACTTAAATAGCGACAAAAAATTTCCGATTTATTATTGAATAATGAATGAATTAATCAAAAAGTTTACATTATTTCGAAATAAGATTGACACAGTTATCCATTTATTTCGATTATTGTGTTTTGAATAGCAAGCAGCAAACATCTTTAAATGTGACTTCTTATGTTACTTTTTGAAAATATTAATCAGACATTTTATGTTCAAATTTACAGTAATATTGTTCTAATTATCTATCATTTTGTAAATACCTAAAAACAAACGTCATTCTTTACAGTATGTTTTATATAATATTAAATAGCATGCATACACATTTGGTGTGATACAACTGCAAAAACTAAAGTCGAATAAATTACATTACAGAAGTAGTTCCTTTACTCCTAACTATTTGCTTAACCTGGTGACAGGCGCATATTTCCTTTTTAGTTTTAGATATCATTAAAGAGACACGCTCTGGAAGCCACTTTTATCCCCGGCGCGCCTGCTCAAAAGTTAACTTTAATCCAATGTAACGCGATTTTGTAAAATAGCACCCCATATCTTTGCATATGCTGGATTAACCCTAACGTAAAACCCTTTCAATTCATACTAAACGTTTATAACATTTAAAATAAGAATTATTGATCACAATTATACATCACTTTTACCATTAGTCCTGTTTTACCATTAAGCCAGGTTTTACGTGAAAAACAACGTAAAATGTAGACTTTACAGAATTTTTAAATTCCGCTCACACTAATACCTCAACTTACCCTAATACGTTTTCCACGATTTCTTTTTGTGGGGCTTCGTAAAAGAAACTGCCTATAAATGAGAGCCACAAATAAAAAGAAATAGTAAGAATAGAGTGAATAGAGTTTTCACCCATTTCGTTAGAATTTTTACAAAAAGTATCGCAAAATTTGCAAAAGCGGGTAGAAACATGCTTAAGAGAAAAAAAAGTTTAAACTTAATTTTTACAGAAATGCTTAAAAAAGTGGCAATTTTACTGAAGTCCTTTTTGCGTTTTGACTCGGAAAATGCTGTTTTCCAAAAAAAAAGGAAATAAAATTCCAAAAAGCTTCTTTACCGGTAAACTACAATGCATTCCGAAAAGCTCGGTTAAAAAAAAAGATGAATCCTCCGCCCATTTTTTTGGTGTATTTTCAAAAACTAAATTTACGAAAAATAAGCAGCCGACGTTACGCTATCTCTCAACGAAAGCTTGCATACAAAAGTATAAATAACAACGTTATAACTATAGATACACATACATATAGCAGTTTATATAAAGTCATATGTTTCTGAATAAAATTCAGAAATAAAATAACATGTAAGGTAGTTAATTTAAAATAACGGAATAAGTATGAGTTCTCCTACTTCTGGAATACTTTGTATAGTCAGAAACATTTTTAAGTTATGTTGCATGGAATTCTTATAAAAATTTTTGCGGAGACTTTTAATTTTAAAAATGAAAAAGGAGCTGCATTAAAGAATTAGGTCTTTAGTACTACCTGTACATTACAGAATAACCGTTACAAATATTTTGGCCTAAATGTTTTAATCAATTTCTGCGGAACTGATTCGTTAGCCTTAAACACAATTATCATTCCAATTTATTGTTATTTATATAGAACTCAATTTCCATTGACTTAGATTTTGTTGTAAATCGTTTAAATGACAAAACTTTGAAATAGTTATTAAACATAGAAGATACGAGGTTAATTAAAATTAAAGTTGTAATAACACCAATTCTACGGACCTTAAGCTGTGGGGTATAAGCTGAAATACGCAAGGACGTGATTCCAGCCCGGAAGCAGAGTATAGTATGAACAACGACCGCGGAAGTCTACGTGTTAATTTACCCTTATTATTAAATTCTTACCTGTTTTTCTTGATTTGATATCTTGATTAATTTCTTCATGATTCACAGAGAAAATTTTTGTTGACCTTCATTTGTCGTGTCTTGGATGCACTGTAGTAACGTTTTATTTTAAGTTTTTCCCAGTACACTTTTTAATTAACAGTTATTCAAATACACTTGCACTATTGAAAGACGCGTCCGCATTCTATCACACGATAATTCAAACTCCGATATAAATTGCCGCGGAAGTATATAATCCAAAGCGGTATATACGACATTACAGAAAAAAGTATATATGTACGCCTATAGGAATTATCGCTGGCCGCTCATGTTTTTATCATCCTTCTACCCTGTTTTTAGTGCATTCTACCTAAATCAAATCGGCCTTGTAATGCTTGTAAATCTACCTAAGTGCTAAAATGTTATTTATAAGTGGTTATTGAATAATACATTTTAGATAAATTTGAAATATCTACTTTATCATTGTTGCTGTTTTGTTTTTTTTTTCCAAATTCTTTTCTAATACGCATCTTGAGTGGTAATTTTCTTTTGTTAAAATTTTAGTTTTGTCAAAATAAAATTATGTTTTAAGTTATTTTTTTAAATGTTGTTAAAACTAGAGGTGGGCACAAATCAGAACATGCCTATTTTTTGTACATAAACATTTTTGTACATAAATTCATTCTCCTATTTTTTATGCTGAAAAAGACGTCTATGACTTTGTTGTAAAAATGCGTTCAGTCGATCTTTTGACATTGTGCTTCTCAGAAAAGTTTTAATGCGTTTGAGGGTGGAAAAATAGCGTTCACATTCTGCTGTCGACAGGGGGAAATTGTACAAATAATATCCAACAGTTTGTATGTTTCCGTCAAAACTTTTTCAGGTGTTGTCTGTTATGAACACTAACAATGGCAGAACACCACCTACACTACGTCACACAATGTCATCGCGCTGCATAAATTACAGCAACGTTTAACTTTTTTAATTTACGGTGTCCAACATAAGATAAGAGTTCACAGTTTTATTAAACACATTATTAGTTTTTTTTCGTATTATATATTGATAAAATTTCTTGCAAACTATCACATTGCCAAAATCAAGTTGAACCAATTATTTCTTCTAGGTGTAATACTTTAAGCGTACCTCAGACTCAAGGTGAAATTAAAAACAGTTTTAAGCAGATGCACGCATTTCGAAATTACAACCATGCACTAGCAATAAACATACACAGGTTTCTGCTTGATCATAGCAAAACATTTCGTTTTCGTAAAAATGGACGCCGGTTGCAACCGTAAATCACTCTGTAGTATAAACACCAAAATACACGGTTGCTTACATGCAGCGGGGCAGTAATATGTAGGTGTGCATGGACCCGTTGCTGATGCCACATAAACAATTTTTTACAGTACAAGTGAGGTCTGTATTTATTTTACGATACCAGCGGTGTTACTATTTGCATGTAAACAGATGATTATATCGGTACGAAAGAAAAAAACAAGTATATCTAAACATACCGGCCAACGTCGATAAGTCATCCTCTCAAGCTCCGGCCAGAAAAATGTTAATTATGCTAAGCGATCGTAATTAACAGAAGAAAACGCTGCGGGCCGCTTGCGCGTCCAAAGAGAGGTCGTTGCTCCAGAAAGGCGGTGCGAATAATCGAATTTGAATAAACGATGAGACGTTCTCTTCAAGACAACGTATTTAGATTACAGTAGAATAGTGAAATTGCGAAATCCTGCAGCAATTTACAAAAAAAAAGGAATAAAAAACATTGAAGCTCTTCAAATTCTAACTTGGATCTTTAATTAGAATTCGCAATACAAATGAAAATTCAGAACACTAACACGTGCAATATATTTTTTTATGGAAATATTAGAATAAAATTTCTATCTCTATTCAATATTAGGTTGTTGTTGAATGAAGTGTTCGAACATCATTTGGATTACTGGAATAATTGTTTCATTAAATAAATTGTTATTTAAATAATTTATTACTGAAACAAATTTGATTCAAGTACACGTACATGGATACAATGTGTGTCATGACGAGCTTCCATTAAAAGTTTCTGGAGAAGTAAGTAAATGAAAGATTAAAATTGTTTGTAGTAAATCTGTGGGTGTAGGTTAGTTTACCTAAAATATTTTCGAAGTTCTGATAGGTGTTGCCTTGTATACCGAAAGCAGTTGCAAATTTTGGTTATTGGCAAATGGAAAGTAATATTTAATTGAAATTTGGATTCTACTCCGAATTTTATCTAACTTACCTTGCACTTAATGTTTTAAATAATTTTGTGTTATGTAGTGGTTCACGAACTTGTAAGTTGCTTGCAATTGGTACAGAGGATTTTTTTCATTTTCATTGTAAATAATACCCACCAAATGAAATATCTATTTCCACACTGAAAAACCGATTTATTTGATAATACCTAATTTTGCTTAAGCTAACAGAAATTTGGCAAAAATAAAAAAAAAATTTTTGAATCCCAAAACAAATTTTAAGGATTTTTCTCAGTTTTAGATACATCATCAATTAAGGAAAGATTTTCACAATTAAAGCAACCAGAAGATTTTAAAATTGTACTTGATATAAGCAAACTAAACGAATGGAATGACGAAAGTTTATTACAATATTGTAAAGATTTACACATAAACTCTAAACAGTCTGCAGATCGAGATATTGATTGCATGACTTTATTTGATGAATTAAAAACATTTTGCATCTTCATCAAAACAGAAATAATTTAACTGACAGGTATCCAAACATTGTTATTTTTCTGCTAATCTACTTTGACCAGTGTCCGTTGCTTCAGGAGAAAGAAGCTTCCCAAAACTAAAATTAATAAAAAATCATATGCGATCTACAATGTCACAAGAACATCTTATCGATTTATCAACAATATCACATTGAAGATACTATTGCATTTAAGAGATATAATAAAAAAAATTGTTGCCTCTGAAGATAGAAAAGTGAATATGTAAAAAAATAAAATTACGAACTGTAATTATAACACAGAATAACTTATAATGTACTTAACGTATTTTGTTTATCTAACCAATTTCCTTTATAAACATACCTACAGATTGCCTGGTTTACTATTTCACAAGTGTACTATATTACTTTTAATACTTTGAACAGCAAATTTGGAATTGATATAATACTTCGATACGTTTTAGGGGGCGCTGTTGGATAATTTTGCACAAAGTCGCTTCTAACACACGGAGAGACCCTGCAGACCAAAATAAGATTGACAGACTACTTGAATGTAGATTAATATTGGACAATTGCATTAAAGCTCTAATCAGCTGTTCTAAGCAATCATTTTTATTGTGTGTACAACATGTTTCGGCCTGGACTATCGTCAGGTGTAACTGTCAGGTCTGAATAAAACAAATAAGTCAATTATCCAGACCTGACTGGTACACTGGCCGACTTATTTAATGTCGTCGTCTACAGCGCAGTGACTGTCAAAACTACTTACCATTTGCACAGGTGCGCATTCGGCTAGCGTCGACTGTTCCAGGTAAATGATTATTGGGGTATACAGTTGTAAAACGCTTCGCAGTTGTGTATATCAGGTAGAAAAAATGGATTATTCAATATTACGAGTAAACGTTGTATATAGCGGTTTGAACGTGTTTTGAGTTGAAATATCTCTTTCATAACTTGGATCTAATTGACTCTTAAAACTCATATAGAAATAAATAAAGTGTGATATTTCATGGTAATCTTGTGTATAATTGTTTTAAAAAACGTAGGGATATAGGAAGCATCAGAAGAAGACTTCATAAAACTATAGCTTCAACGATATTTAGCTACTGTAAGGCATTTATTTAATTACTATTTTCTTAAATGGAGACTTCAATAATATTTAATTATTAGTATTTACTACTGCAGGATCCACCTACGTGTAACTAACGCTATAAAATTGCTATTCATAAAAAAATTAAAACTATGTTTAGTCTGGTTATATTATTTATTTAAAGTAAACATGCTAATTATAAAATATAACAATATAAAATCTAATTACGGAACTGTCATTAAAATATATAAACTATACACAAAAAAAATGGTAATGTAAAACATAACCAAAAAAGAAACCCATTCTGCAAAAATAAATATACACTCTAAAAAAAAAAACAAATTTTGAAAAATATATAAACAAAATAATATATCCAAAAATTAATAAAAGAATAATTCTAAATGAACGGATTTACACCCTAATTGTAATAAACAACAATTTTAATAAAGTATATAATTATCACATCACTGAAAATCAAGGCTTTTCTTTGAAATTTTAATACACAAATTATAAATTCATTACTTTTATGAGAATTGCCTAAATTTGCATTTGCCATTTACCTACAATTACAAAACTCGGCCGTTTACGATAATTACCACTAGTCCTTTATGTAATCCAACGACGCCTAGTGTTTTTGAATAACGAGCTCATATATTCACATGCTAGTGTTTAGTTGAGCAATAAGTTTTTAAAAACATTTTTTTTCATATTTATGTTTTAAAATGCATATAAGTATATAAAAAATTACATAAATCTGCAAAAAAAAAATCATATAGACTCATGTTGTTGTCTTTACGAAAATAAGCATATTTGAATGAATCCATTTTCAAATTTATAAAATTTTTAAATTGTATCTACTCATATTTAATTATACTTGTTCTAATTTTATTAATAATTTTGTGTTGCAAGTACTTCCCTCTAATTCTGAAATAGGAACATTAGGAGTATGTAGTTTTGTCAATCATTTATATTCATTGCTTACGTAAATATTAACAAAAAAAAGTTTTTACAGAATTGTTGCTCTGTCTGCCACATAAGTATATCAGCTTATTATTCGCTTGTTGGATTACAATGAGGATTCATACTAATTATGGTAAGCGGCTGAGTTTTATAATTGCCCTAGATTCAAATGCATATAATTAATGAGTTCATAATTTGGCTATTGAAATTTCAAAGGAAAACTTTATTCTCAGTGATGTGATAATAGTTTATGTAGTATATTGAAATTTCTGTTTAATATACATAATTGCTCTATAAATAGCATCATTTAACAAAAAGTCTAACAAAGGATATGTGTTATTTTATTAGGAACACGAATTTTACGATGTTTCTTACCTGTGGGTAATAATAATAATAATAGATAATATTTATTGAAACTAAAGGTAATGAACTTATGAAGTATTACTCTTTTGTGTACATTTCCTATTTTAAAAATAAATTATATACAAATAAAGTAAATAAAATTTAGTAGATAACCCAGCAATTAATATAACTTGATTTGCTATTTATACATTCACTTGATTATTTTTAAACATAAAATAAGAACTTTAGCTTTAAAAGTCACTTGATCTCAAGCTGTAAAACAGATATTTCAAGTCAAACTGGGTTCAAACCACAATATTAAAGGTTTTCTTTCGATATCAATAATCTTAGAATCTACTTATTTTGCATAATTGCGAAGCGTTTTAAACACTATACTTACTCCAATAAATCATTTACCTTGCCAGCCGAACGCGCACCTATGCAAATGGTGAGTAGTATTGATAGTCACTAGGCTGTAGACGACGACATTAAATAAGTCGGCCAGTGTACGTCTCATGATGGCTTAGGCCGAAACAAGTCGTACACATAATAAAAATGATTGATTAGAACAATAGATTAGAGCTTTTATTCAATTTTTCAGTCAAAAGATCAATTAAGGATACAATAAATAAATTTATATTGGATAATAATACTCCAGAATCCCCACAGCGTAACAATTTTCCAAGAAAGTACTAATTCAACACTACATTTTCTGAAAATCACTAATCCATAAAGAAGCGATAGAGATTGGTATAAAAACACCTATAGCTTTCCGATAGAGAATACAATTATTCTACTTCACATGATGTAAAAATATACAGGAGATTCCGTTTGAAAAAAAAAAAAAAATAATTTCAGTACTAAGAAGTTATGCCAAACCAATCCTAAAGTGTGAAGGCAACCGTATAACATTTTTCTTATTTTTCAATACTTGATTGAATATAGTAGAGGACCCACACTCTCCACAGTCAACAAAAAAACTCTCTACCTTTTACTGTACAGCTGTTATATGCATTTAATGCATCGCATTTGTTTGTACTTTTTTTTTAACAAAAGCAAAAGTAACTCTAAAGCGTACGACGTATAGTTAAAGTTTCAAAAGTTTCAAAATCGAGATATCATTGCGAATTTAAGAACTTTTAATGGACAGGTTCCGCGAATCAGCCTGTATATGGATATCGAGATTAAATTGAAAGGGGATCCCAAAATGATTCAACGGTCAAAAATGAACCGCACAACATGTCTGTGCCTCTTAGTAATTCCGTACTCCGAACTAAATAAATACCATCTGATGATTCTTTCAAAGGATAAGCTAACTAAGCTGTTTTAGATAAGTGATAAACGCGTGTGCTATGTCCACATTTATCATAAACACACATATTGACGGACGAGTCTCTATACCAGGAAAGAACTTACTTCCAGACGCTAAAACCGGAATAGTTCGCAGACAGTGTCATTGCAACTAATTACTGTGTCGGCGCTAATTAAATTACGGTCGTTTACAATATAAATAAAAGCAGTACCCTGTATGCATACAGACCGTGTGCATATTTGGAAAAAGAAACAGTGCATTCGGAATGAAGACGTAGCTTCCCAGAGTGTCCGTAGTTATTGCATGATTTACATACCAACATAAGTGCGCTATGTGTTTATGTATGGACCTATGCGTGTTGTATCTGCATATTATGCGTGCATGCAATAAACAACTTGGCAAGGCGTGCATAACCGGATTAGCGCACCTAATAATTACATTTATCTCTAAATTATGAGTGCGCCAAAATCACGCAAGTCTTACTGCTTTAAATTTTATTAATGAGTTGCTTTTGAAATCAAAATTAATTACAAACAAAATTTATACCCGCCAGATGTTTTAAATTCATAAATCATGTTTCTACGATTCCCGTCAATAACGTAAATAAATAAAAAGTTTTACTTTTCTAAATGCATTAGTACACTTCTGGCAGGAAAAATCGGGACACCAGAGATTGAGAATTTTAAAATTTTTTGGGTGTAAATAAAGCTTTCAGGGTACGTATTTACATTTCATAAGGATGCATTGAATTGAAATGTCATAAAGTAAAATCAAACCCGAGGGTTCACGGAGTCCGAATTAACGAGGTTCCACTGTAATTATATTTCTAATGTCATTTTGACGTTTGCCATTTTGTGAGTAATAATATAATACATACTATTTAATCTATACCCCCATTTTAAGAAAGCGAAATATCATAATTTATGGCAGAAATTCATGATCACCTAGATGTAATTCATTTTGAAACAGTCAATATAATATAGGGAATACATAAAAAAAATGAAACAATATTAGAAAAGCGTATTAATTTCATTTTATAAAACAATATGTCTATAAAAAAACATGTCATAAAAAAAACATTCATTTTTTATATTTATTTCATATTTTTGTGCGTTGGGTAGCGATCAGTGGGTGTGCAGCCAAAATGTATTAAACGAGATTTGTTAAAACGTCAGCACTCTTTATAACCGTATTAAGATAAGCAAAATAAATGTGAAGGTTCACGAAGTTTAAAATTACTATAGTGAGAGCTAAA
Organism: Protaetia brevitarsis; assembly: GCA_004143645.1. Taxonomy (NCBI): domain Eukaryota; kingdom Metazoa; phylum Arthropoda; class Insecta; order Coleoptera; family Scarabaeidae; genus Protaetia; species Protaetia brevitarsis. Next base: position 3,529,222 of record RXPK01000195.1, on the reverse strand, counting down.
AAAAAATAATAGAAAAACACAAGCTTGTTCAACTACATTTATGATGTAAACATAAAGTTTAGATTTTCACAACCCTGTAAATTGCTAAATTTAGTTGTCACCTGACATCTCGAAGAAAAAACGCGCAAGGAAGTAGTTACACTTAAGAATGCTCAAGTAGTTCCGATATACGTAACTTTCAGAAAGCGTAGTTTGATCCCAATAACACTTCTTTTCTTAAAAAGAGGTTTTTATATTATGCTAACATATAAAATGTACCGAATCACTTTTTTAACGAATAAGCATTAAAAGCTATCTACTAAAGAGCGCTAATCTCACAATTAGTAGACCTATGATGGATTACATAAATATATACGCATAATGATATCAATCATGCACCAAGCTACTATTACATTCTTTATACAAAATTACTTTTGTATGGAAGCCTCACATAAAATTATTCTTCAGATATTCCTATTAATAAATTAATAATACCCGCCACTGCACACGCATACGTTTCTTTAACGAATGTCATTATGTATACATCACATGAACACAAAACTTACCGAAATTCAAGCCATCATAAATAACAAACACATTCGTTTATAACGCACAGGTTGTATGTTCATTTAATATAATACCCGAAAGCTAACTGAATCGTACTAGATAAAACCAAGCGTCAGCGTCATATGGGCTTATAGCAACCCCCCACATTTCAACTTTTTCTAATTCTTAATACAAAAAACTATAACACAGTATTAGAGGCATTAAATAAATTTCCTTCTATTGGAAAATTGTGAAGAAGTAAATTACATCTTAAGTAGTGAAGGTGTAAGTAAATTACATCTACATAAAGTCACAAGTCAAGTTTTTAGAAAGACTTTTGTCACAAATAAATTATTTTTAAATTAGTAAAGCTTGAAGAAAGCAATCTATTATATCTAAGTGCACCTATTTATTCCGGCCTAACAAATTCTCTAGAATAAAGGACATAATATCATAAACTTACGCTTACTAAAAATGTGTAAGAAAATAAATAAATATACTTGGCAATACAAAACATTTTTCTATGTGTACTATTTGTTTGCACTATACAGGCTGTCCCTCCGAACTGGGTCATTAGAATTTTTCGAGCTTCTAGTACCTAGATATTTGATTTTGAAACTTACAGAGTAGTCATAGCTGACTACACCGAGAAAAAAAAGATGTGTTGATTCAACCAATAACTGGTTCACTCAACAAATTTTTGTCTTTAAATATGCTCAAACCACCGGAATGTTTAAATCAATTACGCAGAATTAGTTGCACTAAAGTGTTGAATCCATCTACAATTGTGGTTCATCCAACAAACTTAATGTTGAATTAAAATAAATGTTTGTTCAAATCGGCCGCACATGGATTCAGTTAACTAATTTTGTAGTTCCACTGAAAGCAAATAATTGTTTGAATCAATACATATAATTTAACTAAAATATGCGTTTTCTTTCAATGAGGTTACTGTTTTGCAATAAAATTTAAGTGTGTTGATTTAAATGAAAACTGGTTGAGTGAATGCAAAAACTTCAAAATAATAATTTTTGTTGTACCGACATTTTCATTTTTCTCTGTGTATGATCTATTTACAGGAAATATTTTCAGCCTTAAAGCACTTTTGGTATACAAGGTGCCAATATCAACTTTCTTATTTTAAATGGAATTTTTATGTGTCCAGTGCATTGTTCGCATCATTGGTAATGAGTTTGTATTAATGCTTCCTATTCCTAAAGCTAATCATTTTTGATATATTTGTAATTTTGTCAAAATTTTGACGTTTGCACTCTTTTCAATAATTAAATATTTCATAGGCTATTAGACATTAATATATTCTACTGATGTAGGTGCAAGTACACGGTCATAGGTGTTGACTGCAACAGTGGCAACTACAATATCCTATACAGGCTATACAAAAACTTATGTCCAATATGGATATCTTGTAACTAAAAAACCTTTTTTTTTAATCCTTGTTAAAATAGCATAAAAATGTTGTGTTCAATGAAGTTTAAAATGAGCTACAAAAAGATAATAGAAAAATTTAAGATTGTTTAACTACATTTATGTAAATATATAGTTTGCTGTTGCACAACCCAGCAAATTGCTAAATTTACTTGCCACGTGATATCGCGTCATGGCGAAGAAAAAGCCCCCAAAGAACTAGCTACACCTAGGAATGGTCAAGTAGTTTCGATATTCGTAACTTTCAAAGAGTGTATATTGATATCAATAACACTTTTTCTTTTAAAAAGAGGTTTTTATATTATGCTAACATATAAAACGTACCGCATCACTTTTTCTAACACATAAGCATTAAAGGCTAATTCTAAAGTACGCTAATCTCATAATTAGTAGACCTATGATGGATTACATAGATATATATGCATAATGATATCAATCACGTACCAACCTACTATTACATTCTTTATACACAATAACTTTTGTATCAAAGCCGCACATAAAATTATTCTTCAGATATTCCTATTAATAAATTAATAATACCCGCCACTGCGCACGCATACGTTTCTTTAACGAATGTCATTATGTATACATCACATGAACACAAAACTTACCGAAATTCAAGCCATCATAAATAACAAACACATTCGTCTATAACACACAGGTTAAATGTTCATCTATTTAATATACCCGAAAGCTAACTGAATGATATTAGATAAAACCAAGCGTCAGCGTCACATCGGCGTATAGCAACCCCTCCACATTCCAACTTTTTCTTATTCTTAATACAAAAAACTATAACACAAGATTACTGGCATTAAATAAATTTCCTTCTATTGGAAAATTGTGAAGAAGCAAATTACATCTTACAAAGTCACAAGTCAATTTTTTAGAAAGACTTTTGTCACAAATAAATTGTTTTTAAATTAGTAAAGCTTGAAGAAAGCAATCTATTATATTTAAGTACACCTATTTATTCGGACCTAACAAATTATCTAGAATAAAGGACATAATATCATAAACTTACGCTTACTAAAAATGTGTAAGAAAATAAATAAATATACTTGGCAATACAAAACATTTTTCTGTGTGTACTATTTGTTTGCACTATACAGACTGTCCCACCGAACTGGGTCATTAGAATTTTTCGAGCTTCTATAGTACAAATTTGTTTTCTGAAACTTGCAGAGTAATCGTGGATGCAATATGAATCTATTTCCGGCCTTATAGCCACTTTTGGTATACAGGTGCCAATATCAACGTTCTTATTTAAATGAATGGTTGCAATTTTATAGGTGCAGTATATGCGCTCATGAGTTTGTATTAATATTTCCTATTCCTAAAGCTAATCGTTTTTGATATATTTGTAATTTTGTCAAAATTTTGACGTTTGCACTCTTTTCAATGAAATTAAATATCTCATAGGCTATTAGAAATTAAGATATTCCACTGATGTGGGTGCAAGTACACGATCATAGGTGTTGACTGCAACATCGGCAACTACAATGTCCTATAGAGGCTATTCAGAAACTTATGTCCAATATAGGTATCTTGTAACTAAAAAAACTTTTTTTTTAACCCTTGTTGAAATAGAATAAAAATTTGCGTTCAATGAAGTTTAAAATTATTATAGTGAGAGCTACAAAAAGATAATAGAATTAAGATTGTTTAACTACATTTATGTAAACATATTTTTTGCACAACCACCCAGCAAATTGCTAAATTTACTTGTCACGTGATATCGCGTCATCGCGAAGAAAAAGCGCCCAAAGAACTAGCTACACCTAAGAATGGTGAAGTAGTCCGATATTCCTAACTTTCGAAGAGCGTAGATTGATACCAATAACCCTTTTTCTTTTAAAAAGAGGTTTTTATATTATGCTAACACATTAAACGTACCGAATCACTTCTTTTAAAATAACATTAAAGCTAATAGTAAAGCGCGCTAATCTCACAATTAGTAGACCTATGATGGATTACATAGATATATATGCATAATGATATCAATCATGTACCAACCTACTACTACATTCTTTATACACAATAACTTTTGTATCAAAGCCGTACATAAAATTATTCTTCAGATATGCCTATTAATAAATTAATAATACCCGCCACTACGCATGCATACGTTTCTTTAACTAATGTCATTATGTATACATGAGGATGAACACAAAACTTACCGAAATTCAAGCCTTCACAAATAACAAACACATTCATCTATAACACACAAGTTGTATGTTCATCTACTTACTACCGGAAAGCTAACTGAATCATACTAGATAAGACCAAGCATCAGCGTCACATCGGCGTATAGCAACCCCTCCACATTCTAACTTTTTCTTATTCTTAATACAAAAAACTATAACACAATATTACTGGCAAATTGCATCTTATAAAGTCACAAGTCAAGTTTTTAGAAAGACTTTTGTCACAAATAAATTGTTTTTAAATTAGTAAAACTAGAAGAAAGCAATCTATTATAACTAAAAAAACTTTTTTTTTAATCCTTGTTAAAATAGAATAAAGATGTCACGTTCAATGAAATTTAAAATTATTATAGTGAGAGCTACAAAAAAATAATCGAAAAATTTAAGATTGTTTAACTACATTTATGTAAACATATAGTTTGCTTTTGCACAACTCTGCAAATTGTTAAATTTACTTGCCGCGTGATATCGCGTCATCGCGAAGAAAAAGCGTCCAAAGAACTAGCGACACCTAAGAATGGTCAAGTAGTTCCGATATTCGTAACTTTCGAAGAGGGTAGATTGATACCAATAACACTTTTTCTTTTAAAAGAGGTTTTTATATTATGCTAACATATAAAATGTACCGAATCACTTTTTTTTAACAAATAAGCATTACAAGCTAATTACTAAAGTGCGCTAATCTCACAATTAGTATACCTATGATGGATTACATAGATATATATGCATAATGATATCAATCATGTATCAACTTACTATTACATTCTTTATACAAAATAACTTTTGTGTCAAAGCCGCACATAAAATTATTCTTCAGGTATTCTTATTAATAAATTAATAATACCCGCCGCTGCGGACGCATACGTTTTTTTGACTAACATCATTATGTATATATGACGATGAACACAAAACTTACCGAAATTCAAGCCTTCGTAAATAACAAACACATTCATCTATAACACATAGGTTGTATGTTCATTTAATATAATACCCGAAAGCTAACTGAATCGTACTAGATAAAACCAAGCGTCAGCGTCACATCGGCGTATAGCAACCCCTCCACATTTAAACTTTTTCTTATTCTTAATACAAAAAACTATAACACAATATTACAGGCATTAAATAAATTTCCTTCTATTGGAAAATTGTGAGGAAATAAATTACAACTTATAAAGTCACAAGTCAAGTTTTTAGAAAGACTTTTGTCACAAATAAATTGTTTTTAAATTAGTATGGCTTCAAGAAAGCAATTTGTTACATTTAAGTACACCCACGTATTTATTTCGATCTATATAACAAACTATCTAGAATAAAGGACATAATATCATAGCCTTACGCTTGCTAAAAATGCATAAGAAAATAAATAAATATACATGGCAATAGAAAGCATTTCTCTGTGTGCACTATTTGTTTGCACTATACAGGTGTCCCACTGAACTGGGTCATTAGAATTTTTCGAACTTCTAGTAGGAATTTGATTTTCAAACCTACAGAGTAGTCATGGATGACTATGACCTATTTAACGAAAATATTATCAGCCTTATTCAGCCTTTTGGTATACAGGGTGCCAATATCAACTTTCTTATTTTAAATTGAATGGTGCAATTTTTATGAGTCCAGTCCTAAAGCTAATCGTTTTTCAGATATTGTCAAAATTTTTACGTTTCCACTCTTTCCAATAAAATTAAATATCTCATAGGCTAGTAAACATTAAGATATTTTACTGATGTGGATGCAAGTACACGGTCATAGGTGTTGACTGTAACAGCAGTAACTGCAGTATCTTATGCAGGTTGTTCAGAAACTCATGTCCAATATGTTTATGTTTAAAGTAAAGCAACTGTTTTTCAAATGGAACGTGGTATTTTCAGTGCAGCATTGAATATAGCGCAGAATTCCACATCGATTAATATTAGGCTTACGGTACCTATTTCTGATAGTTTTTCATATATTTATACATGTAGATTTATTCAACTTCATACAGTGATCTGATCAGCTGGTTATTATTAATTTCCTTTTCTTACACTAATAGAAAAGTTTCTTTCATTCAAAGTTTTTTTTTTGCATGAAAGAAATAGAGATCTTAATGCATTAAGATTTTTTTTATATTTATATATTAATTATAAGTAGTAGATATTTCAACTATTTTGAGTTGCATAGCTGTTTATTGTTTTTCTGCTATTACAACTTTTGTTTGTAATAATGGATATGTTCTCTCTTGAAAAAAAGAAATTCGTCGTTAGTCTGTCAGGCAAATTATTCCTTCTTTCCAAGTAAAATTTGTAAAAAAAACTATTAGTTATGCAACTGTACGCCGCATAATTAAAAATTTTGAAATGCATGGTTGTTTGTACTCGCTTCGTTATATAAAGACCTTCCTAATACCACAAAATGAGGAAAAAGATATTTTAATTTGTGCCGCAGTAGAAGAAACGTCGCATACAGTTAACAGAAAAATTGCAGAGCAGCTGAATGTTTCGCACAATACGGTCTACAGAATTTTAAAGAAAAATAAATATCGATCCTGTAAGTTGAATAAAGCAAAATGAAATATTTTCTAAGGACCAACATGACGGGTTCGACTTTTATGAAGCAGTTATCGAACGTTGCATCAATGACGAAAATTTTGTAAAAAAACAGTCTATTCACTGACGAACCTTCTCTTTTGTTGCATGGACGTCACAATCCCTCTGTTTGGAAGATGGTCTAAAGAAAATCACAACACCCGCATTCAGTATCCCCAAAACTGAAGGTGTAGACCGTCTTTTAGGAGACACAAATAATTGCCCTTTTTTAAGGAAAAGTAAATGTAGAAAAGATATTATATCTTTACAAAACACTGTACCGTATTACCAAACTTGTAATGCCAGATGCTTGTTTCGGCAAGATGGCTGTCCGGTTCATAATGCAGTTGTCATATGAAGGTATTATTATACTTTACTACAGCAAACCTTCGATAGTTGACTGATTGCAAGGTGGAGTGCTATTCGCTAGCTGCCTAAGTCACCCGATATAGCCCCAAATATATTTTCTTATGAAGTTATGTTAAGTTCTTAAATTTATGGCTTTGAGAATGAAAGAGCTTATTCTATTGAAGTTACGTGAAAAGATTATAGATTCATGCGAAATATATCAGCCAAAACATTGAACGATATCCATAGAAATGTTGTTGATAGGTTAGGGTATTGCGTATTTCAGATTGAAGATCCTTTTGAGAATTTCAGAATTTAATATTTGAGTTCCTTATTTATCCTGGTTTTGAATAGAAAATTGTTTTTAATTTTTATATATTTTAAACAGTATATCTCACTTTTTTTCTCAAGATTTTCAGTTTATATTATGATTGGAAGTGATGTTATTGTTAAACAATGTATTTAGTTTTATTTCTTTTATCTATGTGAGAATATTTATTTATTTTTAGAACTGATGTTTTTATTTCCATAAAAATAGCAATTATATATAATATTATGCAATACTGAAATAGTGGTTTAGTACTGACATACGATTATTAGCATTTTATAGCATTGCATCATGTCAGTACCAGTGTCGTTTACCTCACGACACCTCACAAATTGAGCGCATCTGTGGTGTATTGCATACGCGTTCGGATAACATCGACTGACTATAAGATGGTCGAACGTACTGTATAAAAGTTTCTACCACGGCCGGCTTAAAATACGTTGTCAATGTTTCGATACAGATTTGAAAGTATTATTGTACTGCGCGATATGTTTTCGTTTGATAAATTTCTTTATCACGATATGACACATCGTGTTGTGAAAACAATGCCATGCTTAATCAATCAAAAACATAGACTTCAAGGATTTATTTGTAAATGATTTAAAATTCTAATTCTTGACGTTTTGACATAAATTTTGTTTTATAAGTATGATCGACTGATTACTTTAGTGAATTAAAATTGCTTATCGCCGATGTATACAATATAATTTTTTTTGTGTGAAGGTAAGTTGCGCTCAGAAATTCCTAGGAATTATTAAACGAGGTTGCAGGTAAATATGTGCATGTATGTAACATACTAATTTTACAGTACTGTGAAGCTCTAATTGATCATTAATTAATTATATACAAGAACGCACATTTATGTTATGTTAGTGTAAGTCAATGAAATTTGAAATTTCCCGAAAAAATATTACTTCTATACTGCAAAATCAAGTGCTTACCATCTTAAAATTGTCATATTTTTTTTTTTCTAAAAAGTTCGAAAAACTGTTTTAACAATGCAAAACACATGTATTTGATGCCATTTAAATTGCCAAATTCACTTTTTTATTAACTGAAACCATAAATTTAATTAGAAATAATACCTACAAAGCCATTTCACGAGTAATCCCTCGACTGTTTCGTTTAAATGGCTTTGGTATTTACGTGTAGCCCCTTGTCTGCGATTTATTGTTGACTGTATGATCGAATTATTTGCTTTCGCTTCAGGAGAGAAACAAGCCCCACATCAAATTCTGTTTGTTCAAACAAACCGAAATTGCTTGGTAAATAGAATGTAAAACGATATCTCTCCTCCTTGCCTGTCCTATAGGAGATAAAAGGTCTTCGGCAATTTAGGGCAACCAACCCGACTTATCACTGTTTAGTTGATTTTAAAGACGGTAATGTTGGTTTATTGTGTTAGTGCCGATATTTTGTAACGCAGTACTTTTATAAAAATATTACTCCTTCAAATGATATGTGAGTTAAATACATATTGTCAGAGAAACTAAGTTATTGTCTCATTAGGCACAAACCTACTCAATACTCGCAAAGAGTTTCTGGGCGTGTGATACAGAATGTTTTTGGGGCCGACCCATTCCTAATTTTGATGAATGTAATAGAAAAGAAATATTTGACACACTAGGGAGTTGAAAGTACAAGTTGTCACACATATTTACATCCTTAGTATTTTGACGTTTCCGAGAATAAATCTTTTTCGTGTTAATTCCTTTCTAGTTAAATATCTATTTAATCAATAATAAGGTGCAATAAAGACACCAGTTCATCTTAATATGGTTGAACAGTAGCTTAAAAACAATTCATAATACAGTTTGTCAGTGGATCTGATGCCAACCTTAATGACATTTTTGGCCGCCTAGGCAGGAAAACGGTAGTTTGTCGTCTTTGAAGTACTGGCAAAATGAGTATTCTGGACGAGAGGCGTAAAAAATTGTTTAAGAATACTGTTTATACATATTTTATTGAAACAAATCAACTCCTACTCGCATATTTGCTCGCGGCCTGCAATAGGACACTTTCCTCCCTTAGTTTGAAATATACTATTTTACTGGTAGATCGGTTTTATACTTTTTCGGCCGCATATTTCACAAAACCTTTCGGATTATTTATCGCGCAAAAAAATTATATATAACGCTTCTTACTGACTCAAAGCATTGATTGTATTTATATTCTATCTCCTCAGATTTTACCTTCTTGAACTTGCACCAGTGTTCATCACATAGATGAGATCGTGGTTCCTTGTTTCATAAACCAATATGTAAAAAATCGCCCAGAAAGTATGTTTCAAAAAAAAGGCTAGTTTTATCTCGATTCTTGGTTTTTGCTCCAATACAAACTACCAAAACCACCTTAAACTGACGAAATCTTAATCTTAATGAAATTGTTGTATTGCTAGCCACAGAAAATTGAATTGGCAAAAAAACAATAGATAATAGAAGAAAGTACAGTACAATCTCGATAATCCGGATGCATAAAGTTTAGGCCCTGTCCAAATCATCGAGGTTGTCCGGATTCGCTGCGTTTTCAAAAAAAAAAAATAGTATTTTCATTCAAAAATGCAGTTTATGTAATTTTATTAAAAAACATGGACATTACAAAAAATACAATGTATTTATCACACACACTACATTCATTTATTTAAAAAATGATTGAATCGTCTGCTTTGACCTCGCATTCTGATTATGTTATCCCTTTTATTTCGTCCTGTTTAATAGGCGTAATTTTGCAGAGGGAAGTGATTTTCTTGAGCCATGTAATGCAATTTTCAAAAGACTTAATAACTTCAGTGTGACGTACACTAGGTGCTACTATAAAATCGCCTGTATCATCATCCCAGTTTTTATTAACATTTGTGACTTCTTCAATAATATCCTGCTCTATTATAGTTTGGTAGGGGATGGTGGGGCAAGATGGGAACATTAAGCTTTAGAACACTGCATCAGGATTGCAAATTGGTATACAAGGTTCTAAGTAAGCTTGTTGTAATCTTTAAACATTTATCTGCTGATGGATGGATTTACAATTTTTCGATGGGTACTCTTGATGTTGTGAGAAAAATTTTGAAAAGAAATGTGTAAATACACCATCTTGCCCCACCATGGGGGCAAGATGGGTTCCAGGTGAGTTAAGAATGGGTCGTACCATAAAATCTAGGTAATAGGTAAAAAAATAGATTCTAAAATATTCTATAAACAATGCAGGAGCAAGCTTAAACTCTTTAAGCGGAACTACTTAAAATAAAGAAAATACAATAACGATCAGAATATTAACTTAATCTTCACAATTGAGACCAATAGAAACAAACTCATCCACGTTATTCGCACAGCCTCCATGGACCCAACCTCGCCATCCATGGCATTGTATCAATACTTCCCCTTACAATACTAACATTGAGCGTCATCTTCCTCAACAGAAGAACTTGATTATTTCCTTGAAGTTTTCTAAAAATCTATTTCTTTGCTTTCCTTACAAAATTGGGCTTCTTGATTTTTTTCTATTTTCTTCTTTGTCATTTTTTTTCCTTTAACTTTCCCTCAGCACTTCTAGTTACCTTAGGGATTCTCCAGACTTCTATTTTCTTGTAGCAGATTTTTATACGTAGTGCTTTTAAGCATCGTTGTCTTTCCTTTGTTACGCTTTGATTGAACCTGTACTTTATTCCTAACATGAGAAATAGGCATTATGTCTTCGAGAAAGCATAATGGCATATCCAGGCATAACGGACCAGACTCAAGAATGAGATAGTGATGTCCCATGTTGCCCCATACAATAGCCCCATCTTGCCTCTTTGGGACATTTTCTGGTTAAGTTATAATAACATATTAAATATTTGAAATAAACAAATAACGCACTATAGAAAATACATGCAATATATTTCAATTAATAAGCACAAAAAAAGTGTAGTTGTAAATAATTTACTTATACTTCCGATACTGGCCGTTGAACTCACCATCAAAATAATAACGAAATTCTGGAAATTGCAAAGGTCACGCACAAACAGCAATAACTTTATTACGATTAGTAAAGTTTCCTACATTACAACAAACATAAAACAGCACTTGTCAATATTAGGACTGCTATTATTTGACAGATGCTTACTGCCGTTTTGTAGACGATGTCCCCATCATGCCTCGTGACCCCATCTTGCCCCACCCTCCTCTATATCTTCATGTTCTCCTAAGGCCCAGCAATATTTGTTATTGCCCATTGGATCGATACTCCTTACCATATTTTGTATTTCATTCACATCCTTATCTACCACACTGAAATTTCTACGCTTGAACTTCGACAAACATGAGATCGTCATCTTATAAATTTTTTTTTTTTTTCTTACGGATCGTATGATGAGCTAAGAAACGTTTTTATTTGTATTCCTTTTCTTTTTATGTCCGCTACTGTGGATTTTGCGATATTAAATTTTATGACCAACAGAGCGCACACTTTTTCCACTTTTTGGTTCTTTTAAAATCTAACATTTTTCTGCCAAATTCATGGTCACGTTCTTCCAAGGAAACCGTTAGGCGTGTTCATGTCCGGACTGTGGAGAGATTTATACACAAAAATGTCCGAATGGTGACGGCGTCCGAATTACTGGAGTGTCCAAATGATCGTATGTCCGGACAGCAGAGGTTGCACTGTACGTCAGAAATAGAAAAACGTCATGTCTTTAAAAACGTATTTTCTTGTACATTCTTGTACACCCGTAACAATTGCACTCAACTGATCGACTTTATTTTTTTTTGTTTCGCTCATAAATATTTCTTTATATCACTTGCAGTATTATTTTGACAAGATTTGTGTGTTCGGGAAAGCGATGAAATATTATAAACCGATATAAAATTTTGTTTTCCTTTTAAATTACTATAAAAAAATAATTGTTTTGAAATATACATAATACTACAGATAGATGATTGCATACTAAAACTAACGAAAAAAATCCTTTCGTAGTTTTTGAGTTCTTGAGATATGGGTACATAGAGAAGATAGGTTTAAGGAAAATCCAGTTTGTAATCGTCATAGATTTTCATGCTAAATTAAAAAAAAATGTATCTAATAATATATAGAATATTCCATTTAAAATAATAAATTTCATGACAGCTTCCGATTAACCAGAAATAGGTATAAAAAACGTCAAACGTCAAAAGGCACGACACTTCCGCGAAAAACCCTGTACAGGTAGAACATGACGTCCATTTAATAAATTAAAAATTTATTGATTCGCCGGCTCGAATTTTGAAACCAGCAAACTTCCCATTTTGCGGTATCTGCAGCATACTCTACCCATTAAACCGTATGTCCGGCTAAAGAGCTTGGGCAATAAAAAGCGAATCCGTCACATTTACTGGACTGTGCGTACGCACGCCACGAACATCAATACGCTGTCCGCTACGGGAAAGGAATTTTTTTTACCTTTGAAAAAGTGCAAAATCCATTCGGAAATGTTCTGCACTGATCAATAGAGACGCGAAATAACTCAACGCCACGCGTACAACAGAGACAGCCGACCGCCTAAATAGGAAGAGAGGGGATCACGACACAGGCCGCCGAGTATCTCTCCGACACAAGCAGCCTATATTTTCGTGTTGGTATCCTCGGAAGTAGTCAACGTTACGTAGTCGTAAGGGGAGGCTTTCCAATTCGACGGTCTCCGCGAAATATGCACGTGTTCGACGTAATCTCGTTTAAGTCGCCGTGCTAGTGGATAGGATAGCTATGCGCGCGGGTTCTTTCACCAGAAACGAGTTGAAACTTAACCGATTTTTCGACGGTATGCTAATCTCTGTGCACTTGCGCTATTATCTACCGAAAACCAGTTTGCAGTTTTCGCAGGGGTTGGTTGCTCCGCTAAAGTGAGGAATAATAATATTGTGCACGCCAAGTGTAGTTTAACTATCTGATGCGTACAGTAACCGAATGAGATCCGTGCAGCAACGGTTTCAAGTGAAAATGAACTCGACTTAATTGCGTTCGCATGTCGGTGAACAGCAACAAAAAACTGCGGACGAGACGAAAGTGAAATCGTTAAAGTTGGGTGCATCTCGAACTGGCGATCTAACGAATTAAAAACTGTGAAATTCGGTGTTTTATTATTTCGACCGTTGCGAATAATAAAAAAAGTGAAAATTATACATCCTGGCAAATTAATAAATTATGAATATGTGCTAGAGGAGATTTGTTTGTTACAGTGCAATACTTTATGTGCAAAATAATATTGTGATTTGTGATAGTTACATGTGTGTCATCTTATTAAACGTGCAATAGAAAACGGGGTATGAAAATGAAGTACTTCAGCGCAGGGCATAGGGAATCTTACACTTTGATCGCCAGGAAAAGATATATGAAGAAGATGCTGTAAGTTCTTTCTCATTCTCCTAATATTTGTATGATGACATTGTAATTTAAATCTAACCTCAAATTGTAGTGAATGTAAACTAAAATCTTAACCCTCCAGTGAGAAGCTAGAGATTGTAATAAGTTTTCGAGTTCAATTAGGTTCAATATAACCTAATAAATATTCTCCATACCATGGCTTTAGGCGTTTACATTTTCCGTAAATATTTAACTAATCTTGTAATTAGACGAATCTGGACGTATGAAAAATAAACAAAATTGCTGTGGAAGATCCCCCTTGTCCTTAGTTATCTTAATTCAGATTCTACGTATTAAATTATATTAGAGTAAACTGCTATAACGGCCAATTCAATTTCCGATAATTATAATTGTGAAAAACAAAATAAACCTTCTTTTTCTAATCCAAACAGTCTAAAAATAATCAGAATCGGGAATCAAGTGTAGTAAATATTGGTTTTAGAAAGTGAAATTTATACAGTAGCTAATAGATTGCGAATAAGGAATTCTGAGAATAGGTCTAGCAATTTGGAGTGAATAATGTTGACGTTTTTAATGATTTCATTTTATTTAGGATCTAAATGGATCATATCATAAAATTTATCAAGGGATTCAGATATTAATTACAACGGTATTTAACAGAAATATTTTAAAGATAAATGAATACTTGGAATAACTCATGTAATAAATGTTTATTTAAACATTAAAATTTGTGAAATACGACTGTATGCACCATTCATTTACCATTATTTTTGAAGGAAATTAGTATAGTCATATAAAATATAATTTGTCTCAGCCAGTAAAAGTAAAAAAATGGGCCGTATTGTTTATAAATTAGGGCCCTAAAAGATCATAGTAAAGCCGGATTTTAATTTTAAATAAATATATATTTTATTTTAAATATACATCAATAATAAATGGACTAAATATTAACATGTATGTGTAGGTGTACACTGTTGAAAATTTTAACACTTTTTTGACTAATTTAATAGTCAGGAGAGGTCCACACTCTTTTCGTGTTATTTTGTCGAGAACCATAGAAGTTTAAATTTGACGAGCAAAGATAGTCAAGTATTGTCTATTGCTAAGGGGTTATTTTGTCCAACTGAAACGTGGAATTATAAAATACTTCTAGTCACATTTTATTTGATTTAGACTAGACAAATTTACTAGCTGTTTAACTAAATGAATGCGATCTATTGGGTGTTTTAACACCATTTTCTAAACACAACGTCTTTTTAATATGCAACTCCTATTTCTTAGTGCTATAATATTCTCTCTTTAAGACGTTTTCTCAATTATAAATATGCAAAACCACTCATTCACAAGTTTTGGTTTCAACTAAACGTACCAATTTTAAAATGATTTTTTGAGAACCATTATAAAATTAAGTGAATGTTTATGCTATTTGACTCAAATCTGAACTAATTACGTAAATAGATATTCGCAATACATCTTTAAGATGTTGAAATTTTTTATGCGCACTGGAATTAACGTTTAATAACACGAGGTTACACTTCGCAAGTCAGTCACATTTGGTGGTCTGTTTGGATATGTTAATACGGAGAATCAAACACGAAAACAGATACACGTGCAATGCAGGTGGTGCGTATAATGCAATACTGTATTAGAATAGGTGGGGTTTCTATATTTCTATCCGAGGGAAAAATTCTGATTGGTTGACGCTTCTGAATGTTTAGAAAAATAGTCAATCCTCATATCTGAAACAAAGAATTCACACGAAATTCTAGTCATTTCTGTTCTATTAAATACGCGTAGTCAACTCGTCTGGCAAAGTTTGGAAAAATCAACACTAAAATATTTGACTAGCGCAAAATTAACGCCAACACCGTAATATTTTCAACAGTGTACCTAGGTACTAAAATATAATTCTTTAAATTTGCCCATTGTTGACCTTTTCGGTTTGTTAATCTTCCATTAAGTATTGGAGGATTAACTTTAATAATATATAAATGTCACAATGAAATATGTTGACTTCATCATTATTATTGACAGCTGATTAACAAAAACAATTTTATTGGGTATTATAAACACTTCAAAATTAAAATTACCAATTGCAATCTTATATTCACACAGTCAATATGACCCCGGATTCATACGCTGTAAGCACACGCCATTAATGAGAGATCAGGTAATTATAGTCACAAAATGTGCTATAAAACCATTACAGAGGTTACAAATGATATTCTTATCTATCAGTTACTTGTATCATTTGACAGAATTTGCTATCTACGAATTTGTGTCTTATGCCGGAATAAAAATTAAATGTAAAATAAAAATATGACTAAATAAAAATACATATATATCAAAAGTTCGACAAAATTATAGATATCTCAAAACCGATTTGGTTTAGAGAAATTTTTCTAAAATTGTCTTCATATAATCGGTGGAATTCACTGAGATAAGACAGAACATTTCATTTGAAATAAGAAACAACAACTTAAAGCATGAATTTGAAAAATTCATTACAATACATTACAGATCTGACTTGGTTTTGAAAATAAGCTACTATTACATAATTAAAAAAAGCAATATAGGTAGTCTAATAACCGCGTAAAATTATTTATAGCAACTCCAACAAATTTTTACACTGCATTGTTTTATGTGACTTTTTAATCAAAGTGTTTTTTTTTTATTATATATCCTTACATCCAGCTATTTAAAATTTGAAGCTGTACGTAGTGAAAACGGTCATAAACTTTGCCGTTGTGTTACCAACATTTATGTGTGCTCTTAATGGTTTTATTTTATTAGCATCTCAAGACCCTTGTTTGCGTAATATTTACGGTTTGTCATTGTATACAGCCCATGTTTGGTTTATTGTTATCATTTTATAGCAAAACTGTAGTCGGTGACGGCAGTGAAGTCACATCATTTATTTTGACGTTTTGTATGTAACATGAAATGGAATGCCCAGCTTTGTGTTGGGTTAGCAATGGTTACAGCAATGTACGAATACGGAATGCTGCGTTATTTACCTTATTTTTCGTATCAATTCAGTGATGTTTAAATTTATTAGACTTCCTTTTTTTATATGTGAAAAAATGGTGTAGATAAAAATTTAAAATACGCAACTAGTTACGATTATTTTGTAAATGTGGTGTAAAAATGTCATAATTAGAATATCGCTCCACACAGCAATATTTTACGACATGGTTAAGTATACTGATACGTAATAAACATCAGATTTTGCCTAGGTAAATAGAATATGTTTTATATGCTTAATAACAACAAACAAACTTTAACTTCGATTAACTTACTGCACACATCTTGTAAAAGCTGGTCAAGACAATCAACTTCCAAAGCAACTCTACGTCATTACGCATAATAAAATGGTGCTGACGATTTGGCATAGGTCTTCCCTTTAAAAACAAACAAAAGAGGTTTTGTCATTGCATCCGTCGTAAGCCATTAAAACTCTTCACCGCTTTGAGCCCATACAATAGTTACCACCCAGAAGTATGCTGTCTGTCTTTGTTACACCGCTTAATCACCATCGGTGCATGTACATATAATTTGGTCTTTAGCAATATAAGTTAAGCATTATAAGTTTGGATTTATTTCAAACATAAATTCATTTGAAGCATTAAAATTATTTTATCTGTTATACATATTGGAATATTGGACACAATTTCAATCTACCACAAAATATTTAAGACGTATCACATAGAAATATAAGTTATGGAAAATTATTTAAAATATCTTCCACCTTAAAGACGACACTAAAGAATGCCCTGACGAATATAGGTAGGCATTTAAAATTGAAAACCAAATATTTCCAATTTCTGTCTTGATAAACATATAAGGTCAATGACCTTTCTCAACATCACGCTCTCCTGCTTAAAAAAAAATAAGAAGAGGACGGATTGTTCTCAAAATCAGTCCCCTGGATAACACTAGAAAAATCAGCTGTTGTTATTTCTGTATCGTGATACACAAAGCGGATAGAAAGCCCATAAGATCTAGAACCAATCGGATCGGCCCATAGATGCGAAAATATAAAGTTAGATTTTTAATTTATAATGCATAAAACGCAAATATTTGGTTACTGTTATGCCGGGGGCAAAACTGACTGATGCTCTGTGAAAATGACTTCCAATTATTTTGAACCTTATTCCGTTATATGCCGGAGATTAATCATCAGCAACATGTTTGAAGAGAAAATTGGTAGTTCCATCTATTCCAGTATTTTTTTTTTGTTTTTTAGTAAGAATAATGCACGCTTGACGTCTCGAGAGCATAAGGTAACAAACAAAATAGTATTGCAAGCTATAGCACAAGTTTTAATTTGCCTCAAAATCACCGTAAGCATCTTTTATAAGTTTTCGTTACAACACTGTCGATGAAAAATACTTTGCAAACGCACACAATTTGACAGACTTGTCAGATATCATAACGTACTTGATTTTTAATTCAGAATCATTGGTTTGTTCACTTACCTTATTTGGAGCAAAATAATTCTGGATTCTTTAACCCACGGCATGAATGGTACCGTTTACCACAAAATAATACAGCAAACACAATAGACAGTATACAAAGGACACTTCCCTCTAAATGCAGAGAAATATTGTTTTCGTAGCACTAGTGTCAACAGCTTCACACCAAATTATAACCACTCTTGATGGTTACTAAAATTCCATTTTTCTACTGGTGCGCACGCCTCTGTAATCTGCACACGACTAACGGCAATAATATATTAGGCAGTAATCTGATATGTCCTTTTCTTATTTCGCTTTTCCGTCTATTATAACGTTGCTACTTTTTACCCTTGTTACCACTAACTACGGTCTCGCCTACACTTGAGAATTTGTATGCTTACACTTCAAGGTTATTTTTTTCGTTGGATTATAGAAAAAACTAAAAATGTGAAATGGGATTAGTCAGTTAAGTTCATATATCTATTAGAATATATGGCGTATTGCAGAACAAATGTACCTATGTATGTATATATGTAAACATACAAACGAGCTGCTGCGTTTTTTTCTTTTGATCTTTTTTGTGATTTCTTTCTAATAGCTGCACAATATTTGTATATAATGGTTTTAATACACGCGCATATATTATTTTAGTGGAATTACAATTGCATTATCATTGGTTTAACATGATTTAGATAAATTTTAGTGGTGGTGCATTTGCACAATAAATACAAATATTTTTTTTTTGTTTAGTTACAAAATACATAAT
Source organism: Protaetia brevitarsis (assembly GCA_004143645.1). Classification (NCBI taxonomy): domain Eukaryota; kingdom Metazoa; phylum Arthropoda; class Insecta; order Coleoptera; family Scarabaeidae; genus Protaetia; species Protaetia brevitarsis. Next base: position 3,510,248 of record RXPK01000195.1, on the reverse strand, counting down.
AAAATAATCGAAGTAATATTACTATATACTAATAATACTATAAAATTTTCTTGAACATTTAAAAACGGAAGAAAATTCGTACACTACATCCTATTTATTGTAATATTTTATTGCGACATGTTTCGGTCTATATAAGCATCTTCAGGCAATAAACGTCAATCTTTATTTCATATAAAATGATGTGTCTAATCCTAATAGTAATCTAGTAAATCTAATCCTCTGGGACTTCATACATTATAAAATTTTCTGTTTAGTCTATTAAAGAAAGTAACATAAATATGAAAAAACTTGAAATTACTTCTCCTTGCAAACTTCAATCAAATTAATCAAGCCCAATTGAAATAAAAATCTAAAACAGATTAAATGTGAGTTTCATTTTCAATTTCTATATGAGGTAAAAGTAAATCTTCAAATTAATAATATATGCCTATTTTTATAAGTAACTATGAAACCATATTTTTTGCGTAAAGTTTACAAATGGGGCAAGTCTAAAAATTCAAAAAAACTAAAATTTAAAAATATAAAATTTAAAATTATAAAAAATATTTTTTCTTTTGTTTTTAATTTTTAAATTTGAAAAAAAAATCAAGAAAAGCAATTTTTAAAATTCTGAATTTCGAAATTTTTAAATTTTTAAATTTTTGGATTTTTGAATTTTGAATTTTTGGTTTGAATTTTTGAAGTTTGGATATCTTGTATTTTTGAATTTTTAAAGTGAATTAAATGGTTGTGATATTTAAATACCTAGGTCCGTTGGATAATTTTAATTGGGAATTTAATTGATTAAAAATTTAACCGATTAATGCCCAACTCTGCTTGAACAACTGTGTTAGATAACACTGGGCAACAAATTTTCGAAAAGTTCATGCTTCCAAGCTGAAAATAGTCATTTCTTAATGAATTCAATGTGCTGAACACGAAAATGACTAGGAAAAAGCTGAATTGGCTACGGGTTTTCTGTAAAATGTACGCATATTTCAGAAAAAGTGTACTTATGCCAATATTATAATACATGGTAAGAAAACATTAGTCTGCTTCTGGCTTTCGACTTTTTTTGGCCTGCCGTTTGTAGTGGACTTGTGGAGCATCTCTACTGATTGTCCAACAATAGTCAGCTAGCATTGACGTAGACCATTTGCCTTGGTACCGTTGCTCCATGGTGGCAATGTCCTGAATGAAACGTTCGCCGTGCTCATCGCTGACCTGCCCGCAGTTATCAGGAAAGAAATCTAAGTGGGAATCAAGAAAGTGGATCTTTAAGGACATATTGCAGCCGAATTCATGAAACAAAGCCAAAATATCCTCAATCAGACACTTGTAATTTTCTGCCTTGTCATTCCCCAGGAAGTTTGCTGCCACTTGATAGAATGCATCCAAACCTGTTTTTCTTTAACTTGAAGAAGTTCCTCAAACTTGGGGTCTCGGAAGAGCTGTCTAATTTGAGGCCCCACAAAGATGCCCTCTTTAATTTTGGCTTCACTGAGTCGAGGGAATTTTTCATGCAGGTACTTGAATGCTGGTCCATTCTTATCCATGGCTTTTACCAAGTTTTTGACAAGACCGAGCTTGATGTGTAAAGGAGGAATGATGATTTTGTGTGGCTGTGCCAATGGTGGGTGCTGTACATTCGTTTCTCCAGGCTTAAAAAATGCTCTCGGAGGCCAGTCTTTCTTGATGTAGTGCAAATCGATTGCTCTGCTGTCCCACAGACAAAGAAAACAGCAGTACTTTGTATATCCCTGCTGCAAATCCATCAACAGAGATACTACCTTCAGGTCAGAACATATCTGCCAGCCATACTTGCTGTAGTTAATCGTCTCCAGTAGCTGCTTTAGATTGCCGTAAGTCTCCTTCATGTAGACCGCATGTGCAATAGGTATGGATGGAAGCTGGTTCCCATTATTCAACAAAACCGCCTTTAGGCTCAGTTTTGAAGCGTCTATAAACAGCCGCCATTCGTGGGGATCATGTGCAATACCGAGAGCTTGTAGTAGACCATCAATATCGCAGCAGAACACAAGGCTTTCTTCTTTCTTAAAGGAAAGATTCGAAGAGCTGATGGCGAGTGCGAAATGAAGTCACTCGGACATTCTGTTCCAGAAGATTCCACTGTCGAAGTCTTGAGGCCAGTATCTCCGCTTTGCTTTTCGACAGATCCAAATCGCGAACAAGATCGTTCATTTCATCCTGGGTAATTTTATGTGGTGCAGATGTTTCGTCAAACGTTGAGGAGAACTCGCCGACGCATGGCCATCCTCATCGTCTGAACTGATAGAAAAATCTGTAGGAGGTTCTGGAATTGGGAGTCCTTCGCCATGAGAGACAGGTCGCAGAGCAAATGGTATGTTAGGGTATTCAACTGTCCATTTCTTCTTCTTGGTGATGCCTCCAGAAGCTGGTGGTACCATACAGAAATAACAGTCGTCAACGTGATTGGTGGGCTCCCTCCAAATCATGGGCACAGCAAATGGCATTGCCTTTCTTTTGCCATTAAGCCACTGTGAAAGATTTACGGCACAAGTGCGGCAGCATACGTGTGGGGCCCAGTCTTTGTCCTGGTCGCCTATCTTGCAACCAAAATACAAATGATACGCTTTCTTAACTGTTGCACTGATGTTCTTTTTCTGTGCAGCAAATGTCACTTCTCCGCAAATATAACAGAAGTTATTTGCACTATTAACACAGTTACGAGGCATTGCTACTGTTTAGTTACTTTACACTATAGCAATCACTTGTGTATGCTAGAGCTTCGAAAAATATGCGCGAATGAACGGACATTGCACGAGTTAATTGTCACGTCGGCCATTTATAATAAACTATAATTAGCTTTGCTTGATATTGCGCAATCAATTTCGCAACACTCTCAATGGAAACTTACAGCAAATGCTGCATTAACTTCTTTGCATGAAGGGGTGATGCAATATGACGCAAAATTTCGTAATTTCTCACTAAATTGCATTACATTATGCAATAGCATCTATACAATGGACAAAACGTCAATATCTCTGGAACGTGAGCCAATCAACTTTTTTCAATGTGATATTCGTGTTCAGCACGTTGAATTCATTCGGGATTGGGTACTTTCACCTAAGAAGCAATTTCACTGTTGACCAGTGTAATTAGACAATTAGGATACTATAAAATATAATGTCATACAATGTGTATATACCTATATTTCATTGTTTAGATACGATTGAATAATTATCTAAGGTGTAATTTCAATGAAAAAAAGTCTTAAAAAAGAGCTGGATTTGCAAATAGAGAACTGCACTAATTGCTCTTTATAATATAATAAATGTACAGTTACAGTTACAGTTATCAAAGTAATTAAGCCATCCCTTTTAAAAGAAAAAAACGATGTTAGGTATGGGTATAATGCAATTATCCTTATATTTATGAAACAGAAAATCTAATTTTTTTTTTTCATTTTTAGGTTATTTTCTTTAATAGGCTAAGCAGAAAATTTTATGTTAGCATATAGTGATATTACTTCGATTATTTAATTATGTATTTTGTAACTAAACAAAAAAAATTATTGTGCAAATGCATCACCACTAAAATTTATCTAAACCATATGTTAAACCAACGAAAATGCAATTGGAACTACAATAAATCCACTGAAATAATGTATGTATGTGTGTATATTAAGACCATTATTACAAATATTATGCAACTGTTACAAAGAAATCACAAAAAAAAAAACAAAAGAAAAAAACGCCGGAGCTCGCCTCAGTTGTTTACATATAGGTACATAGGTACTATTTTCAAGCATGCGGATGATCTCATGGACTCGACTATACAGGGTAGTGATATAACGAATATTCGCATTCGCATTCGCGAATATTCGCATTCGTATTCGCATTCGTATTCGCATCCGCAATAAATATGCGAATATTGCGAATAAAAAAGCTATCTGTTAAAATGGATAATTTAGAAAAAAAGAACTAATATTTCAATTCATTGAAATCCTAAAACAACCTTTTGAGCACAAATTTACAGTTTACATTAGAATAAGCATCAATAACTTCAAAGCTAAACTTGAATTGAGAAGAGTAAGATATAAAAAGTCGAAACAATTCGGTTGTACTTGGCTAGTTTCGCTGCGGTGATGGAGAAATTTAATTCTCTGCGTGTGCGCATAAGCGCTTAATGCAAGTATTCTTGTAGTTGTAAATTGACAGCTAATAGATGACGCTAGTAAAGTTAAAAAGTTAATATTCGTATTCGCATTCGCATTCGCGAATGTGTAAAATCACGTATTCGTTACATCACTAATATTTTCCTTAACGAACCTTTTTCCTTATCGACTACATTTTGCTTAACGATTCTTTTTCCTTATCGACTAAAAAGAATCGGAATCTGTATGAACCGATGCAGTCACAAAGGATAAAACATTATATAGCTATCTCATAATGTTGGGGCCAAAAATAACTCGTTGCTTAAATGGCAAGGCGCGATATATTCTAATAGATACATATATGGGTAAGTTGGTATTTTTATTTGCATAAAACTTTTTCAGTGTTTCGTTTATGTCATTTGGATACACCTTGGATATCTTATCAAGTTATTTATTGACATGAAGTTACTTATTGACATCAGTAAAAATTATTTATTGTATCATTGTACTGTACGTTTCTAAAATAAATTGAATCGTAATAACAGTAAGACTAGTAGAACTTTAGGAAGCATCATATTTGCGTACATCATTTTTCTCATTGTGGAGCATTCAGAGTTTGACAGTAAATGATTCTAATTTAATAATAACAATAGTAGGTACTTATCAACCAACATAATCTTAAAGATACGTATGCCAATTACAGGACAATACATAATAAGTAAAAGGTGAGTTATACATCATTTGCAATAATAAATATGATTTATAATTGGGATAGTATAGTAATAGTATAATAATACTAACAGTGTTTTATAAGAAAGTGTTCAAAATTAATTAAAATGAAATTGAAAATAAAATGGTTCATAAAATCATAACATTAATAGATATTGTTTAATGGCTCACGTCCAGAATCCTAGGATTGATATTCCTGTGGATGGTCTTGGACAAGCACTAATTGCTTATCGAAAGTAAAACTGTGCAATTTAACCTCATAATTTTAATCACACAAATTAACCGTGTATTTCGCGTAAGACAGATCTCCACAAAAGAAAGAGAACAAAACACTGATTTTATCAATAACTAAACAAAAATTTTTACACTATATATGTAATTATACCGTAATCGACAAAATTTTTACTTTATAACAACACCAAAACGCCATCCTGTTTTTTTTTCCCGACACACTGTCAATACAGCATGACTCAAATAAGTTTTCAAAAATAAATAGATGAGTAAAAAAAACAATAATGTAAAATAATTTGAGACGCTAATATCCAATGAATTTAAATACAGATCTAAAGAAATTATAAAACAGATATTAATGAATTTGAAATACTAAAATACTTAAAACTTAAATGTAATGAAATTATTGTGGAATGCTTTGACAGATATATTAGATATAGCACTCTATTTATTTGCAAATGTAAAATTATTTTAGAACCAAATTATGGGAAAAATATTTGCATTTTGATTTACAACCCCAGTACATGGTTAGTGAACTGCCCATTATTAAAAACTAATTTATGTGGTCCATATAACTGTCAGTCAAGTAATCAAATCTATATTCCGTTAAGTATTAATCATAAAATTATACTGACTGACCCTGGATATGACCATACATATTTGCTAACTTCGAATATCACGACGTAACATTCGAATTGGACGCATTAATGATTCATATACCATTTGTAGGTTGATAAAGTGACATAATTGTAAACGGAATTGATTACTTCTTACAGTTTATGGAGTACACCCATTGAAATTCTAGCGGTAACTCGTTTTACATACTAAAAAACCTAAAGTTTATTTTTAACCGGTACGTGTTTTAAACCATCATTGAGAGGTTATTTTATTATGAGAAGTTAATGAGGTGTGTTTGTCTAACGACTCTAACGGATCTTTTACATTAATACCTACCTGCAAAAAGATGCGATTTTGCATTAAAACTTATCGATATTTCCGGCTTCTTCGAATATTTGCTATCAAGAAGGAAGTTACGTGCTAAGACGTTAATTTGTCATTCTATTTGCCAATTACATTATTACTCATTTGTTATCGGTGCTATTCTTGTATGCTTATATAATAAATACAATAAAACAGGAATGCGTTTCGGTTTGGAAGGAAGGAAGTTGTGGCAAGCAAAACATTGTGTTGCATTTATCTTATCTGGGTTATAACAGTTTCTTCATATTGGAAGCAATGTGTGAATGATATTAACTAAAAAAAATATTATTAAATACTGCAAAGATTTACTAAGTAAGCCTATTTTTTTCCATTTGTAATTTTTTACCTTTTAGTGAATTTAAAAGAAAACTATTGTCTTTTTCCTTAAGAATTATTCAGGAAATTTTAAAATCTGCCGTTACAATGTGATGTTATCTACAATAATACGTTAGCATACATAATAAATACAGCAACTTCTTTTATAATTATACCGAAAAATGTTGCTTTATCTCTCTAAATTAACCGTTTTTTTATGTGGCATGTAGTTGATGAAATAGACATTTATATGCATATAAATGATAGAAATATTAAGATTATATGTTAATCAAATTATTATTACGTCTAAGTAAATGACCCTAACCATTATGTATTCTTTAGCATTCCCAGAATTATTACATTTACTTTTGTATTTAACACAACCGTAACGACACATTGTATTTTAAATCCGAATTATGTGTATGGGAATATTCTTATTTGAAACTATTTTACAGCATTAGCGCTTAATCAGTTTATTTATCGTTGTTCATCTTGTTTAGAACGCAATAATAATTATCCCAACCGACAATTATAGGATGTCATAAAACACTTTCAGTTTAGTCAGTAATTCTTTTATCGGAAAAAGATAATAAAGTTCAAGATGCAGGCATTATTGTGGGGCCTCATTAAATGTTTTTTGGTGTACATCAAATGGATTCCCTAATTAGGTATAATTTATTACATTTAATACTAAAATAATTACTTTTCCTTGCCTGAAATAGAAAGGAAATATGGGATAAAATCACTTTTGTATGTCAACATAGTTTTTTTACTTTTAAATTTATTCCTAATCTCCATATTAGGAGACCATGTAGTACTTCATGTAAACAAGCAACTATTATTAACTCTTCTCTTTATTGTATTCAAACAGAAGATAATTTAATGGAGTAGCTGGACTATTAAGCAAATTGAGTCCAGCTTGTTTCACTGACAGGTGTAATTAGGAATTTAACGGAAACATTTCTCCGAACTAATGAATTTAAATGAAAACGCTATGAGGTTATTCTGTCTAGTGAAAGTGATTGCTGGTGCATGATTGAAATGCTCAGATTGCTTTATACTATAACCAATTAATTTTTGCGGTGACTTAATACGAATCTAATAACATTCAATTATTTGATTAACAGCGTTTCGAACAATGCAGCGTTCCGCTCTAGTGAGATGGGATGAAATCTGTTTTTTTTATTTCTGTTCACTTGATAATTCTAAATAATTTATTTTCTATTACGCTCGACTAACCACACATTTAACTACATTCTTCAATTGATAATGAAATGTTGCGAAGGGAAGTAGGTAAACTTGTTGTTGAAAGTGAAGCGTATAATTCTTTATAACTGGTTAGTTGGTGACAGCTAGAATAACAAGTTAAGTGTTATATATCTTATCTATTAAAAACAATTGGCAAAATGGGCTATATATATACATAATCATAAGAAATGTTTGATGTCAAAGGTTCTCTTTCGACATCTGTAAATACGGCCATCAAAAGCTCTATATTCATTGTAAATTATTTAACTTAGTATTTATTTATAGAAAGTTTGTGTTAAAACATTCTGCGATAAAGATGTTAAATACTTTTTCGTTATGGAATTCATTTTCAGAACGGTAGTTTTTGCATTCTATTCTTGAGAATAAACACTTACGTTACTAAAGGCTGGTTTACATGAAGCAAGTCAAGTCAGCAAGTAATTGGCTGTAAGTTATTTGGCCTGTGTGAACATCTACATGCCTTGTGTTTGTTATGAGGATATGAGTTTGGCGATCTACAAAAATAAACAAAGCAGAGCTAAAGCAATTAAAGAGGTTGTGGGAGTTATGGGAATAGAAGATTTTGGAGTAGAAGAAGCGGAACAGAAAAAATAAAGTATTCGTATAACGAGCAAGAGCAAGTTAAAACTAATGTTTCCAAAAGTTCTCCTATTAATAAATTAGACATCCTTCTAATTGTTTTTTTTATACGCAAAACGTACATCTCATCAGTGAAAAACAGAAACCTAACTGAACTCACCTCAAACACTTGCCTATTTTTAAATTGGCACTAGTTTCAGCACTGGCTGTTGAAAATTCAAGTCAAGTTACCTGCTGAGTTGAGAAACTGCTTTTAGGTATAACTAGATCCTGTGGCTATGCAATGTAGGTATAGATATTCACTTTTGAAGTTGAAATCTCTTTCTTGGTGTGAACCGTCTGACACGTAGTCTCGAGAAACACCACAAACTTTTGCCTTTTTATATTTAATACTCCCAGTTACTGTATTCTTTAGACTAAAGTCTAGCCTATACTATAAATACAAGCATCGCAGACCGTTCTTGGTTCGTAGTAAGTCAGGGCTATCATAAGATAAATATGCATATGTGATAATGAAACCTCTAAACCTAACTTAACTTACGACATAAATATGTCCCTTGACCAAATTTTGATTTTGACCAAAGTTGACTAACAGCATTATTTTTAGTTATTTTTGAGTACCAACTTTAGAGGTTTCACTGTGAACCTTCACACCCGATACCCTAGGCATCTTATAGTGTCCCTAAATGATTTCTGACACCCTGACATCTTAACTAGTGTCCTTAGCCTCTTCGGTTTCAGCAGTAGTGAAATCTGCTCACTTTCGAAGATGGATACCTTTGTCAGTGAAGACACTAAAACCTTTAACTAGGTTTTTGTGTCTTCACTGTGGAAGGTCATCTGCAATACTCTTCCAGTAGAGATTTTCATCATGTTTGTATCAACAATAAAAGAATGTATGTAATATAAAATAAAACAATATTGCCGGTAGCTGATAAGGGTAAACTAAATAAACATTTGGATTCGGCTATAGTTTGGTTTATTCCTTGCATTGGATATAAGAATTATTGCAATACATAAATTGCAAAAAAATGTTACTATTAAATGACTTCGTCTCTTTTGCTCATACACCTTTTTAGAATAACAGATTTCTCAAGAAAATTTGAATGAGTTTGTAGATTTTAATTAAAAAGGTCATTGATAAAAATTAAGTCAGATTTTAATCTGCTATGTCACAGATAATTCTTTTTTAAGCTTATCCATAAGTGAATTCCAAAAATTATTGCATTATTTTTTCAATGATTTAGTTAAAATTACTTAAAATGATAAAATTAATTTTCCTCCACGATCTATTCAACATACTCTGCTATCTTATCAATAATGATATTCGTTTTTTTTTTTGTTTTTGTAATCACACACTTATTATTCCGTTATATATAAAGTAAATGTATTAAGCGATGTGTCATAATTCTTATAATTAGGTTGCTACTGCTGAGTACTTAAGCTGACGTTTTATTACCGCGTATTATTATTGTGGGGTTAATTTATATTAATTAAACTTTTAAGGCATTATGTCGTCATCAGAGTTCCACTTGGTGCATGTGCACATGGCAGACTTTAATATTAACAATCTAGTAGTGCTTCAAATGAATACACTGTGTCTCGCTTTTCATTGACTCTCATATTGTATCTCTGTTATTATTAGCACAATTTTAATGAAACTGGTTGAAAATACCTATTCAATAGGCGATCAAATGACAAGAAAATAAGGTTTTCAACTATAGTGGCGTTCGTCGCAATAATTTACAAAAGAGCAATTAAGCACTGTTAGAATATATCATAATCTTGAAACTTGAAATAATCTCCAGTATTAGAGTATTACTTTAAGTAATACTCTCAATCTTTTATTGCATTGCCAAATTTTCGCCAAACTATGTAGGCTTTATCAGGCAATAGTCAAACTAATGCGTTAGTAAAATTAATTTTTTTGGTATGTCAGTGGAATATCGCGACTGAGCTGCGGTACTTAAAACAATTTAATAAAATAATAAGAATTCCTATTTTTGTTTGAGTTGTTGTTTATTAAATAGTAAGTTTATTTAATAATTTTTTTTAATAAATTTAGTATGTAGAAAGTAAAAAATTTAATGTATAAATGAGTTTGCTCAAAATGCTGACCGTCAAGAGTGATATATTTTTTAATAACTTCCTTATTATGTTGAAGTACTTTTCGTAACTCTGCCGGAGTTATCTGCGCGCATATTTGTATAATTCTTTCGCGCAATTGTTACGCGTTTTTTTGTGTCCTATGTTTATAGACTACATTTTTTATACGATCCTGAAAATAAAAGCCTTCTGGCGTGAGGTCGGGAGACCGAGGGGGCCATCCTAGGCAAGAACTTTTAGGACCTATCCACTGCAAAGGAAAATAAGTGTATCAAATCAGTTTTGAACAACACATGCGCTATGAACCGGTGCTCCATCTAACTGAAACATTAACTTCCTTCTTGTCAGGGTAAACATATTATTTGACACATTGGTTAAGTCTGTATTATGAAAATTTGAAAATGTCTAGGCATTCAGATTTTGAGAAAAAAAGGTCTTTAATTAATGATTTCTTCATTTAATATACTGCACCAAACAATCCCTTTTTTTATATTTTTGACATCTACAGTTTATTATCCGTTGTGAATTTTCTCTTGCCTAATATCGATAATTTTGGCTTGAGAGCACTCCATTGGTAATGAACGTTGCCTCATCTATGTAAAGGTTCTTTTTTTCTGTTATTCAGTCTTGTAATATTGTCAGCTTCAAACAGAATATCTAAATATTTTAGTTTAAAGCTTTTGTCGATTTCCATTTATGCATCTGTTGACCTTATTTAAGTATGTATAAGTTTAAGTTTAAATTTAGAGCCACATTCCTAATACTTGCTCGAGGATCTTCTCTAAATGCTTAAAGTATTCGATTATCATGGAGGTATAGTAGGTTATTGTTTACAACAAATTTTTTGACCTAGGCTTTTGTTAGTACCGTTTCAGCATGAAAATTTATCCTTTCTGCATGTAAAACATTGAAAATCTTTGTAACTCTAACAAATGATCTATTTTCACCGATATTACCAACAATTTCAGCTTTTATATTAAATGTTAAACGCGTTATTCCGTCTTTGTACTTTGTACTAAATTAAAATAGAAATGACAGGTTTTTTATTAGATCTATTTTCTAAAGAAGAAAGTTATTTTTATGGAATCAACTGATACAATTAAACTCAATATGTAAAAATAATGCTACTTTTAGTTTATTTCTTTACTGTGTGAATACCAAGGTTTTGGTTTAAAATTTTGTATAGAGGTAACCACCACTATACAAAAAGGTAATGCTAAACAAGATTATGATATTCCCTACCAGTTAAAGAACTGCCTAATTTACTTTTCTAAAAGGAATGGCCCTTTTCTAAATTATAGCGACGAACGCCACTGGTGAAAATCTGTGCCACTTAATCACCTAATGGTAGGTACCCCTAGTTTCATTAAAATCATGAGAAAAATAAACATTGTCCCGTATTTTTAGTGTAATAGCATTTATTAGTAATAGTGTATTACTATTAAATTCATAAGTGATATTTGTCATTATTTCTTTTTTTCCACTTTTCTTCAGTGTATGTACTTACATACTGCTGATAAGTTGACATAGCATTTGTTATATTATAATAATGGAAATAAAAACAAAGACAGAAGATTACTGTTTATTATATTTGTACACTATTACATAATCAAAACAGCAAGAAAAAATGTATATAGTACCTGAGAAACAGTGAATGTGAGGTAATACTTCGCGACATAACATAATTATAATGTCAGTATCTACGATACCAAAAACCTTCATTAAGTTGGCACCACTACGCAAGAATATTAAATATATGGGTGTACGACAAGAACGCCTGTTTACTCTGAACATATTAGTATAAGCCATTTACCTTGGCTTACTAACACCCATATAAATTGTACGTTCTGCAAACTGTAGGTTTTGGACGGAAGGAAGTGTGTCTTTAGCTGCACGCGATACTTTCATCAACTCGTTTTTTTTTCGTAATAATTATTGATTGATACTGGAACAAGTGCTTTATTAGTTTCAACTACCGGAATTTTCTTTTGTGTTGATTTAAAAATTGAAACAAACAGAAATCGCAAATTAAATTGAATATTTCAGTACAAATTTGATGACTTTAACGTTACTTACGATATCCTAAGTTCAAACTTATATTTGAAATATATTATATATATATAAATATTGAAATATACATCATGTTTTGTTATAATGTATATTTCGCTTATAAAGTTCAGAGTTTGGTGTTACATAAACTAATTTTGATGTAATATCCATTGAGCTGTAGTTACTATATTGATGCGCATAAATGCGACTCGAAACTGATCTGGGGCTGCAAACATACCCTAAACACATTGGGGATGGCTGATAATCTATCCTTAATCTGGGTACCTGGGCACCCACTCATCGAAACGAGTAAGCAGACATCTTTGCCAAAAAGGGTGCTGCGGAGCAATTTCAGGAACCAGCAAATCAAATTCTAGGCAAATCAGAAAGTGCTCCGATACTGAAACAACTGTCCTGGTTTGGTGTATGCAAAAGAATGCATCAAACCTAGTCATACCAGAACCAATGAACTACTAGAACTTGACCGTAAAAATGTCAAGGTGATTGTCTCTCTCTTTACTGGTTATTGTAAACTTAGAAAGCATCAACTGCACAGAATCGGGCTCTCTGATAAGACTGAATGCCGACTGTGAGTGGTGTTAGAAGACGAGGAGACAGTTGAGCATATTCTGCCAATGCCCTGCTGTTACAAGAATCAAGTATGTGACCTTCGGGAAGGCTGGCCCGTTCTTAGAAGATACTGAGTTACTTTAATGGGCTGAACTTGTTGGATGAACCCTTGGATAACATCCTCTATACATGGACCCTAATGGTCGCTGTGGACGGGGCGATTAATCAAGCCATCATGCGGATGGTACCTCTTACCAAAAGCAGGGAAAATGTACGTTACGCCCTAAATCCCACAGACATATCAGTCTTACATCATTCTTTTTGAAAACGGTGGTAAAGGCTGTAGATAATTATATCAGAACAGACACCTTGGAGCGGGTGCCGTTGCACCCCTGTCAGCACGCCTATCAAACGGCAAATCCACTGAGACTGCATTAGTGGAGCTGACGGATCGAATCCAAGATGCACTGACGAATAAGGAAATCGTAGTGTGCGCCTTTCTAGACATAAAGGGCGCTTTTGACAACACTCCACACGAGTCTGTCAAAAAGGTATTAATTAACAGAGGGGCAAATGGCGTGACTTCCAGATGGATGTCGCAGCTGCTGTCTACCAGGTCGGTGGAGGCGGAGGTGTGACTTAAGACCACCTGGGTTAGTACGACCAGGGGATACCCATAGGGGGAAGTTACATCCCCACTTAAGTGGAGTGGAGCGTAATAGTAGACGAACTCTTATGCGGGCTGACTGATCTATGCATACTTTGTCAAGGATATATTGATGATATTGTTATATACGCAAGAGGCAAATTTGAGAATACTCTCTGTGACGTAGTTCAAAGAGGTTTGAACTTCACGAGAAGCTGGTGTGAATCGGTGATACTTAATGTTAACGCCACTAAGACTACCTTAGTAGCATTCACTAGGAAAAGAAAGCCCAATTTCAAAGCAATAAAAATGGATTATTCATCTACTTCTTTTTTTATGTAGCATATTATTAGTTGATCATTTTGCTGTAATATTTTGCGTAGTGTTCCTTTAATAGACATTGGAAATGATACTTTTAATATATAACTGCCTTTTTCTCTACACTGATGGGGGTTTTTTTTTCAATCAAAGCGAAATAAAGAAATTATATAGATATTTAAAGAAATGATAGCAAACAATTAACCTTCATCTCAACTAAATATATTTCTCCGAATTAACGAATCGTTTCTATGACTAGGTCTTCAGAAACTATAGATGTCAAAGATTTGGCATCGTTCATGACGTTTTAATGTTTTTAAATGCCATTTTTTATCAATTACAAATAATGGAAATGAACGAAATACAAGGCGTATTCCTCTATTGTAGATCCACATAAAACTATTTTAACTGTTGAACTTGTTCTTTTAAAATACCGATACAAGGAATGATTTAACAGCTGATAATATCCGACAAGCCATGCACAATAAAACTAGGCGATTTAATGCAACACTTGATTTATCTACAAGCTCATCGGATTTAATTAGCATTAGACCCAAGGTATATGATCAATTAGATTAATTTGTATGATATCCTTAAGGTGTAATGCGTACGGCATAATCCTTCCTCCCTTTTTTGCTATAATCATTTTCCATTCAGTACCATCTGTGCTGGCGACTACTAGCGTGTATAAATCATTAATTTAGCAATTTTCCTGAATAAAATTACAACCAGAATCTCTTCTAAGCGGCGTAGGGTTGATTTAAAAATGTCTATACAGGAAGTACTGTAAATGAGTATGTACTAAGTCTTTTGCCATTACAATATTATGTTTGTTTTTTCGATATATTATTAATCGTAATTTATATGCATGTTTGTTAGGAAAACACGGAGGCTATTAGATATATGGCGCAAATGAGGTGAAGAGAGGAAGTTATCAGTCATATCGACGCATTTACGAGATTGAACATGTTATTCCACCCATTAGAATAAATTACAGCTTGCTTTTTCTGTTTTCCATAGTCATATGGACTTAATAATTTAAAGGATGCTGGATATTATATAGGCAACTCTGTATCAGGAACTGTTTAATTTTGTAAATACAGTAATTAATTTCCATAATCTAATTGCGAAACTAATAATGTTACACTAAAACGGATGTTCGCACACCGTAAGACTAATTACCCTTTGGTATAGTTTAAAGGTAATTACTACCACAACTTGCGTCTCACAAGTATCGTGTTACCTACGGGTACGCGCTCGTCTTCACTAACAATTGCTATCTGTACATAGTCGGTACCCTCTGAAGGCGCATCGCTTTTGTGGGGTGATGTTACAGGCATTTGCAGACATTAACGTCTAATTGTGGGCCTTTTTACTCAGCGCTACATTGTCAGATCCTTATAATAACTCCTTAGCAAGATCCTGCGCTTATTTGGTTCAAAGTGAAAAGTATAATATGATGGATAGGTTTGGCGAATGTGAGATTATTCTCAATACTGCATTGAGAGAAATATCCTTTTAATTTAAAAGGAATTGTATTAAACCAAAAGTTTTTACGTTTTCTATATGGCCAACATGAGGCGGTGTTTTTTTGAAAAGGAATATAATTTTAAATTCATGCATTTCTTCAGAAATAATATATTTTTCGTTGAAACAGTTTATTCTCTTAAGTGAAAGATATTGATAGTTGATTCAAGTCTTCTTTATTTTGAGCTTGAAAACTATGCAGATTTGCAGTAAACCGTTTTAAAGCATTTTGATTCAAGAGGTTTTTCCTTCTCTTATTACATTTATTCATTTTAGTCTTAAGCGTAAACACAACAAAATGCCGTCATCATTTTTAATCGAAATGAAAATGAATTATCTTCGAAACCCCATGCACTAAGGAGGAATTTGCTGTTAGAATGTTGTAAATCCTACTAGTATTGGGGGAAATGGTCGCAGTGACCATCCTAAGCACTCTAGTGTACCATTAAAGAAATCGTCCTTTCAATGGCGATGACTCCTATCAGATGTTGATCTGGCAAATACACCAGATTAGTATATTACAATCGTAATTTCCAACCTATTTTGTGCGAAATATTATCTGTTACTGGAATGAAATAGGAGATGTGCCATCTATGCGCAAATTTCTCTACTACACATAAGTATATCTGCTCATCTGCTGGTACTATATAGGGAGAAAACTGTTATACAAAAATAAAATGCGATATTTATTTTTACTTCCATGTAAATATTTAGTTAAATTAATAAATCTTTAAATAAATCTACTAACCAAATTATTTGTTTGAATACAGGAATATTTTTGATATTCCTAAATCAAGTAATAATTTAGTAACTGTAACCAAATTCATGAAAAATGGTTGAAAACAAGAAGATCGTTTTTCCCGTGTATAACAGTTTTAAAACCTTCAAACACTATATACTGCTGTAAAGTTCCTTGGCTTCTAAGTAAATCAGCATTAACTGAAAAAATTCCAATTATCTCCGAAATTTCTTAACTTGCGCGAAAATATCACTTTTGTTCATTATTGTTTATGTCTCTGAGACTTATGCACGTGGAAACATGAATAAAACTAAGATACTTCCGCTTAAAAAAGCACTCAGCTTGAATAAATGAAAATAAACCAAAACGTCCGGCTTTTTTATTTAAAATACTGTTTATAATTCAATAATATGATAACGTACTTAAAAGAAACAAAAATATGTTGTTAAATATGTACATAATAATAACCATATAATATGTAATGTGTATTGTTTTACGTAAACAGAAGTTATAAAGACATTACAAAATATTAATCCAAACTCAGGTGCATTCCATTTAATTACGGTTACTTTTCGTCAAAAAGCATGTACTTAAGAAGAAAATACTTTTCCGGCAAAACAGCACGCTACTTTCAATTAAAATAAACACTTTTCTGACAAAAGGTATTCTTTTCGCTGAACATGATAAAAACCAAAAGTTATAAAACTTTTCATTTAAAGCAATCTCTTTTCTCAGTGTACTTTCTTACTCATACAATACCTTAGTTGTTGTATACTGTTGTATATTAGATCAGCCTTATAAAGTTTTGCATCATTTCAAGGAGTTGATGGATCAAAGTACTTACCTCATGAAAGCTATGCATCATAATGTGATCTTACATGTTTTTGAGCATGTATAATAAATATGTATTTCTCCTTCATGCATAAGAAAAGGACGCATAAAAATGCGTTCTTTCAGAAGAATCAACAACTGATATTCCAAATTAATTAAAACACTTTTCCAGGAATGTAGGTTTAATATAATGAATTATAAAATCAAGTCACAAACGTTTCGATAACGTTATTATCTTCATCAGTATGCTGGTGAAATTTTCTTATTTTTATTTTTATTAAGTATAAAATAATTTAGAAATGTAAGTATTAAGCAGTAAATTACTGTAAATTGCTTTAAATTGCTTTGCTATAACAAATGATAATAAATAGGCATGTGGAGGAGTCTCTTCAACTGCTGCCTGGATACTGACGAGGGAATGTAAAGAAGTAACTATCTCGATTTCATACCGAGCGCCCTTAGTTACCTATCGAAGAGCAGTTGATTTTAGTAGTCTTAAAAATATACAGGAGTTTAATATTCTGGGAGTATTAAAACGATTGTAATTAATGTTAAAAGTTATTCGTTTAAGAAAACTAAGGCGTATTAGTTCAAAGTTGCAACAAATGTATTGCATTTTATACGTATGAAAAGAAAAATTAAAAATACGGACATTAAACTTAGAATACATAACAATATATATATTCTCATTCCAACAGTTTGGTCTTCTCTACTACTTTGTGCAGTTCCTTCCAGTCTCTGGAACTATTTTCGGCTTGCTAGATAAATTTCGTATGGTGTATTCTGTAATCCGATGGCTTCCAAATATACAGCATGTGTTTGACGGTTTATAGCGTTATCCCGCGAAATCTGATGTTTGAGTTGCTATTAAGCATGTAATACATTAATTTTGTGTCCATTCTTTTACACCTGCACAAGCTTCAGATTATGAGCTGCAAGTGTACTGACCTTGAACTGATTGAGTCTTACTTGTGTGGAAGGAACAAGGAACCAATGCATGGAAGTATGCGATGCATCGGGAGCTGTGTTAACTTCTTCTTGGCAGGAGGTTGCGTTTGGTGTCCCTCGGGGTTCGATTCTGGGGCCTTTTTTCTTAGTCAATGTGAACGACCTACCAGGAATCATTGATGATTTAGTTATACACAGGTGACACGTTGTGCTGTGCGTGGTTCGGGAGCGTGCGTCTGAAGCTGTCAAGACAAGATTGGAACACAACCTTCAGTGTCTGCAAGAATGGTTTGAAAGTAACAATTTAAATCTGAATACCGCAAAAACAAACATTAGACCTTTCAATCTAACCCCAGAAACACTAAAGGTGCAGTGTAACGTTGAATTGCTTATCTGTGTGGACCACGTTCGTGTTTCCGACGTTATGGTAGATAATTTATTATCTTGGAGACCTCACATACAGGAACTTGCGGCAGAGTTGAGTGCCACTGGTTACTCCTTACGGATCATATGCTGCGTAAGTGTTGAAACCACGTTAAGCGGGTGCTATGCCAGTGTAGTCTTGACTTAAGTACGATTCTGGGGAGACGATTTTTGTGTTGCAGAAAGCTTATATCAGAGCAGTATTTGAGGTGGACGGGAAGTACTGCTGCAAAAAGATGGTCTAGAGACTATCAGATACTTACTTTAGCATCTTTAAATGTTCTCGAAACAGCATAAATTGTATAAACTGATTATAATTATTGTTTTTTTTCCATAAATACAAACTTGCACACGCGCAGGATACTAGGGGAAGAGACAATGGGTAGCTTTCTGCCACCTAATACAAATTTAACAAAAATCTAAAAGCAAGCGGTGATGCAATGCATTAGAATTTTCATTTACTTACAGTCATCTTTAAAGAAATTATCTTTTCCAAATTTAAATAAACTTTTGGGGAATATTTAGCAAAAAAACACATTTTCCACAGTGCAAGACTTTTGAACGATTCCATAAATTTTTATTTTTTTCTATTTTTCTTAGTAAATGTTTGTTTGTTTCTTTAATGATTATGTTTGCATTTTTTTTCACCTTGTTCCCACACAGAATTATTGACGATTTTGTATTTTTTTTGACATATTCTGCGCGTGTAGCAACAGAGAATAAAGTATATTATTATTAATACCGAGTTGTTTCTGGTTAGGGTATACTTAATCCCTGTGACAATTTTACCAAGCGTTTTACTTGGGACTATTCCACTCATATTGGTTCGTTCATATTGGTTAATCTGAACCCAGTCTCCTATATATTTCTGGGCCATTTGTTTAGTTACTCGGAAAGCGGTTCTCACCCGAAAATGTTGGTTTCTTTGTCTTGAGGAGTTCGCCAACTCTTCCGTTGCAGTTTCTTGATGTTTTGCAATCCATATTAGGTGATAACGGTTCCATCAACCTCATCAATTCAACAAAGCACTCCATCACCAGCCTAAATGATGCTTTTTGGATTCAAAGTGCCTGTAATGTAGCTTTAGGTACCATCGATATTTTTAACTATTTGCACTATTTACTTATGCGTTAGTTGCAGTTACCGTAGGTAATTAATTATCGATGGTCCATCATCGGTTGTATTCAGTAGTCGTCCATCACCACTTTAATAACACTTTATTGTCTAGCATAATGAAAATTTGTCATTTATGCGCGGCTTTCGTATTTACTCTCTTGGCACATTGGAAAACAAGAAAATTCTTTGTTTAAAATACAGAGGTATACTTCCTAAGCGCGTAGCTATATCCTTAGTAGCTATTATACATCCCTGCTTCGATTTAATCCCTCTATATGCACTAGCTAAAGTCTTGCCATTTATTTTCGAGTATTTGAACTGTGAGAAACCTCTAAATCCGTTGAACATCTCTTCGCACATTCACTGGTCTCAGCATATATTCTGTTATTTTCCTTTGTAGTCATTGAGTTTTGCTCTATTTATATGCGCCCATCTTTGCCTTCACTTCTATTAGAGCAAATTCAATGGTGTCAAGTCTAGAAGTGCTCCTTGTGTGTGTGCTATGCATAATCTCCTCTACACCTAAATCAACACACACAGACTAACTTTGCACCCTGCTTAACTTCAGAACAATCATCTGGTAAGTATGTCTTTGGCCATCGTACTAAAGCAGTGTAGCTAGCTAAATGCTTGTCTGCTCGTAGCTCTGACTTTGCTTTCAAGTTACTACTTCTTGATATTTATATCCAGACAGTATTTAGTTCCAGGTAATGATGGATATTTGATATCTTTCAGTGTTCGTCATCTTAATCCTCTATCCACAAGTGAATGCTAATGCTGTTTTGTTGACCTAGAAGCAGCTGAACCACTGATCTAACACTTAAACTCAAAGTAGTACATTAGAATATAACAGTCTTGGTGCAACTAGAAGTAATTTAAAGCAATCGGATATGTAAACAGTACAGAAATAATCGCCCCAGTATTTGTAATTGCAAATTAGCAATTTACATTACAGATGGTAATAAATTTGCTCAAGTGTTGTGGTATCAGTTTTACGTAATTTTTCCAACGTATCCGTTGGTAGTTAGCATATGTCATTAATTAAATTAACTGAAGCCACTGTGATATCTGCTTAATTGATATTAATTGCTAAAGTGATAGGCAGCTGCAATAAATTTCCTATACTGACAATGTATTTTTGTTACAAATACGCCTATACTGCCTTGATCATTAATGCGTTATAATATTACATCTAAATTGGCAAAACCCAGAAAATATACGCCTTTTTAATCGAAGAATTTAAAATAACTGATACTGCATTGTGACCACATGTTCAATGGCACGGCAGAATTAGAACAGCATTATTAATACACCTGTGATTGTAAACCGTGCGTTCCATATAATAGTAACCGACTCTCTTATTTTCAGTGATGCCTATAAAACTCATATTCGACAGGTTTTATTGCCGTACGACATTTTATTCTCGTGTATTATTCGTTATAGGTAACTACGTGCCGCTAGTTGCACAAACGTTGTGTCCTCATTTACATATCGGTATCATTCTGTATTGGTGACATATGTTGCGTCGTTGCGTTGGTCGTCGCCTTGCATAGCCATAGTTAACCATCAAAAACTGTTAAAACTGTTAAAATACGGTACGGCACGCGTATGGCATGCACTGAATAAATTTCCATCTTTTATTCTGACCAGGGTTCTGAGTCACCGCTTTAATATTGAATAAGAACGCGGAGAATTGTTTGAATGGACGGCCTTTACGTTCGTTTAAAATATTTAGCTATACCCGTCAGATTCTTCTTATATGTTTGTCCGGAAAGAATTGGTTCTCTCTCGGTAAATTATTAAAAACTAACGGACAAGATGACCACGCCAATTGTTTGAGTATGTTTTTTTACCTTATTTGTTGAAGATAACATGCCTACATTCTTTGTATATTCAATTGTCTTAAATATTCAAACCACGCAATTATTTCTCTTTTACATCCTACATCAGCTTTACATACCGTTTTTATTATATGTATTTTCGTTATGTAATATCAGTGGCGTAGCATAAAATCTTGGGTTTCCCCTTGGATATATGGCATACACAGCATATGTATTAGGTATGGTGCATTGCAATATATAAGAATATCATTTTTAACGCCTGTAATGGCTTTATTGCACCTCCTGTGGTGATAATTACCTGACTTCACGTTTAAAGGGTACCTACGGTTTATCTGTTCACAGAATATGAATCCCAGGGCCGTATTGACTTTGAATTAGGGCCCTATAAGATAATAGGAAAACGTAATTTTAATTTTAAATTGTTTGTAATACACAATAATATTGTGTTAGTTAATCAGCTATCATTAATAATTATGAAATCAACATATTTGATTGTGATATTTATGGATTATTCAAGTTAATCTCCCATTACTAAATGAAGGATTAACGGATTGTATTAACAAACCGATCAAGTCAATAATAATTAAATTTAAAGAATTATACTTGGGAGGATAAGTATATATACATCTAATATTTAGTTTATTTGTCATTTATTGTTAATATTTACTGCTGTATAACATCTTTAAATTTTCTTGCATTGTTCATAAGCTTTTTACTGACAGATTAGGACATGAATAGCGATGATGATACTGGTCATGGTAGAGAAAGCATGCATCGCAAAATGCAAAACAGATAATTCTGAAAAAATAACGAAGTATAAAACAAGAATATTGAACAAATGTCGCATTTGATTAAAGTGTCTTTGGAATAATATATAAGATAACTAAGAATAGAGCAGAAACTCGAAAGAAAAGTATAGATATTCCATGTACAGAGCAAATGTTGCACCTCCACTTGAGTGCTCACCTAAGAATTAGTGATAAATATATCAATATTCAATGTTCTAAAACAACTTTGTGGCGGACACTAGAGAAAGCTGGTTTTATGTTCAGTACTATAGATAAATGTCGTACAATTATGGGATATACATAAACATTTCAATTACAAAACATCACATTAATTTACAATTTATTACACAAGTTTCATTATTAAGAAAACTTCAGACGTTAGGTAATGTAAAATCAGAAAAATCATGTTTCAAAAATTATCAACACAATCAAACAAAAAAAAATATATAATCATTTATTTTATTAAAACAAGTGTTTAATTGTAAATTGTGCTATTCAATTCAGATATCAAAATTTAAAAGTATAAAATTTAATTTAACAAAATTACATATTAACAAATTAATGTATTTCTGCTATTGACTGTAATAATATCGACATATATTTGGTTAAACGCTCGAACTTACATCTCCTCTTAGCTTAATTGGTAAGCGCTCATCCGGTCAACGGGAGGATGTAGGTTCGATTCTTGCGCGAGGAGAAAAAAAAATTCTTGGGAAAAATTCCTACTAATTATTATTACAGTTAATACTAGGAGAAATATATTAATTTGTTAATTTCTCACTGGAAAAAGCTTGCAATCCTTGCAAAATTATATACGTCAAACTATGGACATCTAACGGCAGAAACAGAAAAAAATGCTCTTACTCAAATTTTATAGAATAACAATTAGAATGAGATAAACATTTTAACATTGAATTCGAGTATACGTTCTTAAATCGTAGAAATTGATGCAATCAGGACGGTTTTTGTATGTTTGTTTACGGACATGAATTCGGCAAATATTCGAGTGGTATACGAATGATTTGGAAAGTTATGACCTAAGAAACAAACACAAAAAAAATGTTCAGACAATTGAAGAAATGGGAAAAAAATTACGCCTAAGTAAAAGGGCTTTATTTGAAATAATACCAAAAAATAAATATTTTACACGAAAAATAATAAAAATACAAAAGCAAAGATACACTATTCACCCGAGATAAACATTTATATCAAGTTAATATCAATTCAAATCAACAAGTAATACTCACTCTTGTTGATGCATAAATGCTAGTCCAAACCACGTTGGAAGGAAGAAACTCATCGAGCGAAGTATTTTCGAGATGGGGAAAGCGCAGAAACTAGACCGCACATTCACATCCAGAAGCTAGACGACCGGATATTCAGCCCATTATACAGGAAAGGGGGGATTCAACGGAATAAAAAGCTTGTACCCTTATTTTTTTAATTCACGAGTTGATTTAGATCTCAGAAATTCGTCTAAGACGATATTGATCAATCAAAAAACACAATCAAAACATGAATATTTCCTCGTGTTTGTTAAAAGTATAAAATCTTCAGCTTTAGATGAAGATCATGGAGACACGACCTTATCCTTTTTTGAAGAATAGTGATAATATGTTGCTAAATTTACCAAAACTTTGTGTAATAGTGATGAACAACTCTCCGTATCATTCGCGACAGAAAAAAGAAGGTTTACGTTGTTGTTTCGGCTATTTACATCGTTTGTAGGATTTTAATGATCCGACGTTTCGACCGCTCGTCTACTGCCGTCATCAGGGTAACTCCGAGTGGGACTGTTTCTTGCCAAACTCATTATTAGGTATAATTGATTTGACAAATATGTCCGATTTGACAATTAATTTGACAAATATATATAATAGTTATTACTATTCTGTCTCCGGGATCATAGTTTCCGGTCTTCTGCTTAAGCTATCCCTAATCATTGGCAACCAGACATCTTTGATTTCCAGGCTTGGTGTGCTTATAGCAATTGGTGTTATGGCCATGTATGCTGATGCTTTTGGTTACCAACAACGCAAGTATTCATCCATCATCAACAATCTCTCGTCATGAAAAGAAGGTTTCTATAAAATGTAATAATATGAAAGATATTAAAGAACTTTTAGAAGCAAATGATTTATATTATGAGAGTCTTCACACGAAATACTAATTATTAGAGGTAATGAACACAAAAGAATATTTAAAAGATCATTAGGTGTGTTACGGGTTTTAACTTTTTTTTATTTCGGGGAGATCTGTTATTTGATTAATTCTTTAGGGTTTTCTAGGGGTCTGTAATTTAAACCAAATACTCGGAAATGTTTAAACTTATTGTTTGGCACAAAAATACGTGTTTCTTCTTTCAAATATTTGTCATGGTTTGGAAATTTTTGCAGTGCACGCGCTGAATGAAATTATTTTTTTTGCAACAAATACATGGATAGTTTTAATTAAACATCATCATGTGTTTGTATAAAATACTAGTAGTATTTTATTCAATCAACAGTGTATACTGTGTTAAATACTATAAGATATTCTTCCAATGAAAAACAATGTATTTCCGAAGAAAGATTGGTGTTGGTAGTAAATATTAAGCCACAGGTACTTTGATACGCGCGAACCAACTTTTGCACATAGAAAAACATATTAAATATTAGTTTCCTAACCTACTGATACTAAACGAGAAAACAATTAAATGATACATTAACGAGTTCAAACTAAAACGCTATAATCGCAGAAAAAGTTTAAATACTTGCATACTTACCATCAACGAAAACATTTATATATTCTTCAAAACCCGATTTTGGAGGTTTGGAGAGTTCACACACTCCAAGTGCTACAACAAATGGCTGACCGAGTTAGGTATATGATTTTGACGGTTGTAATATTTTGCATATTTAATTAATATAAGTATGCATATTATATTAAAATATAGTTATTGAAATGAAGTACCTACTTAATAATAATACTACTGCTATTGTATGGTGCCCCAAATTCTAAAATATGACATAATTTGCACGCGTATATTTTAAAACATATTTCCTATTAAATCTAAAATCTGAATTATTTGAGTAGAAGCAAACCGGTTTTCCCAAAATATATATTTTATTTCAATGAATATGTTTTTGATTTAACAATAACGCTGTTTCGCTCAATGCGTTTGAATGTTGTTCAAACAACAAAAAATATTGGGCCAACAAATATATGTTTTAAGATTATTACTACCTAAAATAATTGTTTGAACCAAAACAAAAAAGTAAAATGAAATTTTTATTCCTACAAATTGATTATTGTTTGCTGTAAGATATAACGTATTTATTTTAATTAAAAATTCTTTGAATCGAATAAATAACATCCAAAATTTCTATGTTTTTTGATACAAAGAATTCGTTTTTCTCAGTGTAGGGCGAACAAATTAGTCCTATAAGGCATCTTTAATCATAAATTTGCAATACGATTCAGATACATAAACCGATTTGCGAGATGACTCAACCACAGACGATGATTTATGAAATACGGTGTAGGTACAAAATACTACCACGGTCGCTTTTGTGTGAATAAAAAATGATAATTTTATTATGTATTAGGTATAAAGTAAATGATGGGCAAACTAGTTGTATTTTTTTTGTAAATAACCCTGATGTATATTATTTATTGTACACATATTTAAAATTACGATTGTTGTTTTACTATTATCTTATAATATCGCAATACATAGTCAATAAGCCCTCTGAATTTAAATGTTAACAGGTAAACAGGGTTTAAATAAAGGCTCAAGTTATTATCGCTGCAGGAGGTTCGATAAAACCATTCCAGACGTTAAATGTGCTATTTTTAGATCTTTAAATGCACCATACCATATTTTTAATAATAAGTCCTTATATAACTGTAAAGCTGGAAGACGCAGTAATATTTTCCCCAGACTACTTCAATACTTTGATGGTGATTAAGTAATATTCTAGGTGAGAAAACAAACTTTTATATGTACCTATATTTATAACAGTATTATTTACAATTCTAACTTTTTTATTTATTTAACACTACTATCAAGCAATATAAGAGTGTATTTTTCTGATAAAACTAAATCAACGTTTATCTTGCATCCGATAGTCGATACAATTGTCAAGAAAATGTCTGCTCACTTATTTACCCATGCGTTTTCCCATAAAGTTACAACACTCAAGGAAAACACGATTTCTCGTTTAACGCCCCATTGATATTTAAATGACGCCAATTTATGTGTTCGTATTATAATTTACAGTTAGGTAGCCGAACACTGTCAATTTCGACGAAACAGGAAATAAACTAAATTGAATTTCTGTTTTATGACATCACAGATGTAAATCTTTTTCGATATAGGCAGTGAAAAATGAAACACGCACTCGCAGGCACGCACGATTTACTGAAAAGTGAACGTATAGTTCAACTTGGGCGCTGATGCTGCGAGGTAGTAATATTTTTACAATCCTCCGTATCGTTTCCGACGAGAAAAAAAAAATTTCGCTCCTCGGGAGCGTGAGAAAGTTAAAATAACTGTGAATAAAAGTGAAAAAGAGAGAAAACTAGATAATGGCGATTTTTATGTGAATCCTACTGTTTCAATTAATTTTATTAAACACCATATAAATGATACTGACGTAGAATTAATTCTATTAATTACTTTCGGTGATGTATCTGCCTGAAGTAATTTAGCAATGTTGTATAAGTTTTTTTTCTTAATAAGTTTACGATCTTTCTTGAAATCATTTGCAATCTTTCCTATATATGATCTTAATCTGTTGAACTGGAATCTATTCCTTCATCAGAGACCCGTTATAAATGTGAGATACATATGTAACGTGTGTACTAATCTTATTGGCCTAAGAAATTGAGAATACCGACAAAGTTGTTCGATTTCTAGCTAATTACGTCGGTGTATATAAATCAAGGTGTCTAAATTTTTATATGAGTACCTGTAATGAAGTCATTAATAACGGTTAAGTGTAAATAATCTCAGCACATTTTTCACTTGTGATAACCGGAAGTAATAAATGTTTTTTTTTTTAGCATCAATCACGGATCTTACAACAGCTAAGAAATTATAGATGATAACCCTTGCTGCATCTGTTCAAACAAAATTTTAATAAGATTGTGTTAAAATCATTGCCCCTTTTAAATAAATTCCCGGAGAACACATAAGGAAAGTGTTTAAATTTACACTACAGACCGTTAGCTATATTGGACGCCATGCTTAATTAGGGAAAAACTCAATTGAAACTGTAAATTTACAATAAAACGTAAGAGTGTTTCTCAAATGCAGAACATTGATAGCCTGGCATGTACTTAAGAATGCGATGATTCATTTTATACTCCAAATAAATTTATGTAAACATCAAGCTGTGCAACATTTTGAACACTTGTTACATTTTGATTAAAATTCAAGAGAAAGGTTATTAACTATGGAAGGTAAAAAAATTAAATATCTACGGTTCGTATCCAATCTATGTTGTATATTTCACTTAAACGTTTATGCTTCGGTCACTATATGGTCGTCATCAGGTGTAAAACGTTAAAACTCACAAAATATCGTGAATTTTGCCATTTTACACCTGATGATGGCTATATAAGATCAGAACACTAACCAACACCTGATATATATCTTTCAATAGCGGTGTCGGTTTGTGTATAGAAACTCTCCGTAGCTATAAGCCCCATCCTCCACTGCTGTATACGCAGCTACTCCACACAAGGGCAACAATTGCATTGCGTCCTTTATTTAAAGTTGTGCAACGAATGAACCTGATACTTAGATCTCCTTATTGATATTTAGATTATTTATTTAATACAATATAAATTATTTGTCTCTGCGCATACATACCGCTTTGACCGATCCATATCTTTAGTTAGGCATGTACTATCGATTCAAAAAAAAATGACCTAGGGAAAATAAGCCATAAGGAAACATAAAGAAGGATATATCTCCTTTAATCTACCAACGATTGCCCATGTGTAGATTTTAAGAATTATTTTCTTATTGAATTCTTCTAAGTGTAAAGTAAAACGCTGCGAATGTAAATCTAGCCGAAAAGGTTTCGGCATCTTTGTCGCATAACATCAAGGGGATTATCTTTCGGAACGATTGTCTGCATATGTATCTTTCCTTTGTTGTTAATTTTAGCCATCGATTATTCGAAGGTTACCAGGTGATATAATTTGTGTAAATATTTAAAATGTGTTCTTGTATAATTATTTGAAGAAATAAATTTACTGAAAGAAACCATTACTTCAATTACAAAAAACTGTTTTAAGTTTAGTTTCATAAGAATTTCTTAATATGGAAGTATAAAATAATCCATCAGACATAAATGCTAAATGGCAATTTATATTGAAAAAGTCTAGAAAATATGGAAAAACGTTTTGGAAAAAGTTGTTAGTTACTTTTATTTAAAAAAATAGTTATTCTTTTTTAATGTTTTAGTTTTATTGCTTTTTATGACGAGACAAATCGAATTACATTTATTAGAATTTCTGCATGAAATGTGGATTAGATGTTTTGAGTTTTAAGCTTTAAGAATTATGATGCTTTGAATTAATAGTAATGTCAAAAATATTAACAAGAAAAGACATGGTTTATGAATTGTTTTGGTAACCCTATTATTACAAAAAGTATATCGCTATAATTTATTTTGTTCTTCAAGGGATTTTTCCATAGAAAGTTCACCCCTTCAATGGAATGCGAAGCAAGCAAGTAAATCGCTTCATTTCCAATAAACGAGTACACTGGCATCGATATTTGTAGGTAAACAAGCTATATACAGATTGTTTGCAGTTATTTATTGATGTTATATACACCTTATGACTGAAATAAAACAATTTAAACTAAAAGAACCTACAAAAATAAATTATTGTTTAAATATGTTTATAAATACTAATACTACTAATTTTTGACATTGCTATAACGCACCCAGATAACTAAAGAAAACTAAAATTATAATTAAAATATAAGAAAAAAATACGTATAATTGGTTGAAATAAAATTTCGACGTAAATAAGAGAATTAGAAATCAGAATTATTGTATAAAATCCTCTTGCGGCAACTCAAAAGCTTTAATTCTGGAATATAAATCGCTGGGCAAGCGAAAAGGTTGCGGCATATTTGTCGCGTACCGTAAAGGGTATTATTTCTTTCTGGACGAGCCGTCTCCGTCGCAGTTTATGATGACAGCGTATTTAAAGTAGATATGTTAGAATTGCGTCTAGCAATCTGGTATCCCAACTTTAGAGTCGGAAGGCACACTGATACTACGGGTACGATGCTGGACGGGCCATTGCTGCAAATGCCCATGGACAGTATGGCACCCGAAATTAATTTCACTTCTTTCTATTAGCCATAGGTAAATAGGCTAGATGGGGATGCTAAATTCTCTGATAACCTACTCAGACGCAACAAGAAAGAAGCTAAAACCATTACTGGGTTGGTAACTGGACACTGTCTGCTGAAAAAGCATCTATACAACACACGTCGAGTAATCGAACCGTGGTGCAGAAGATGCGAACTACAGGAAGAAACGAATTTGCATGTAATCTGCACATGTGAGGAATTGAAAGTACTCAGGCAGAAATATCTCGGAAAGATCTATTGGAGCCCTCGAGGGTTCTCAAGTTTCCACTGGGCAAGATACTGGGCTTTATACAGAGCACCAAGCTGCTTGAGTGGAAGTAAGAGATTTAATAGGGACGGTATAATGAGCACTTAACTCAAGTGCCTGGACCATAGGTGCCCACCCTAACTTAAAGAAGAAGAAGGAGTGTGGAGTTATTTAAACATTGCATTTTGCATTGTTTAATATCCACACGTATTTTTTGTGTGGATACATAATCTTCAAACATCGACGATAGTTCTGTCTTCTTTATTTGAGCGGTATACCATCAGATCTATTTACGCATACGCAGAAAGTACTAGAAATATAAAATATGGTTAAATGCAAGTACATCGAAGTGCTTCCTTCATTAGATCGCTTTAGAAGCAAGAAACTTGATTTAAATAGACTAACACCTAATATATACGTATATAGAAAACTATTTTATACGATACTAACCTTTAAATGTGGGTGGTCGAATTCTTATAAATTTAATCCATAAAATCTTATTTACTCTTACTATAAAAGTTTTTAAACCAGACCAACCTTCACGTTACTAAAAGAAATTAAATCACCCAAGCAGATGGGAAAGCGTAATTATTTCTTCTTCATTAATTCGACATTCCATCTCATTCCGTATATATATACAACTTGATATTCGAAATATCCTTGATGGGGAGTACTATATTCGCGCACGGCTTATTGCGCAGCGACAGCATCATTAAATCAACCGTTAGTATCCTACAAAAACAGATAAGGGCATCTCATTTCCGATAATATTATTTAGTATCCAATCAATTCCGAACGTTATTGGATCAGTTCGGAGTGTAAGTGCCGCGGCGCTGCAAGGTTCAGTTACTGCGATTTAATATACCTCTTAAACTATAAATATCCCAACTACTTTAACATCCACGTAACTTTTTTACAGATATTCACTCTGGGTATAGGAACATACATACGCCTTGTTGGTCTGCACTAGACGTGTGCAGATGCTAAAAATACCATGTTGTACGGATGCAGTGTATGCATGACGTTAAGGTGTACGTTATTGCAAAAATATTTATGGTCTACGGAGTTGTAGACGAAAAAATTAATAGGGTCGAGTGTGCAGGTGAAGCGGACCCTATTTCTCGTGATGTTGTACAACCATATTGCTTCCAACGTGTTCTTCTTTTTGCGAAGTACGCGTACGATACATACATGCGCATATTGGATGTAGATGTGTAGAAACCAGTGAAGTGCAGCTGCGGGAGCTTTCAAACTATATTAAAATCCGTGGCTGAACTTTTTATGGAATATATGAGGTTCTCGCCAGAGGATATACTAGCAGGTATTGCACGCACGCCAATTCGAATCAAGTTCTGCACTCACCAACAATATGCTATTTATGAAATTGCTATTCTACATCGTTGCAGTAATTAATAAATTGTACTTTTCTTGGAGGTGTGTATTACGGGGTGGAGCAACTATAATGGAATTGTGGTGTGGCCAGATTATTAGAAATGTTTTTTTTGTTCGTTAAGAATATCAAAGCTGTGAGATCTCCAATCATACAAGACGACACTCATGAATTTATCCTAGTTTTCAATTCATCTTCAACTGATTTCATTACAGTCCCAAATTTTACAGATCATTGCCACGATGTATTGAGTAAGTAATTTATTTTACAAAAGCTTCTAGTATATTCAATTTCTTAGACATTTTTTTTCTTCAAAAAAGTGTACTTTCACGCAATTACTCCACTAGATGGGTAATGATACGCGGTAATTAAACTTATGGAAAATAACATTGTCATGACTGCAAATATAAACATGATTTTAAACATATAAAAAGGCATGCGAGAGATAGATATACTTATTTGTACTGCACAAAATATTACTTGTTATCGCAGAAGTTGTAAATATAACCCTCATGTATCTCCCATCCAGTGCAAAGCGAATGAGTCCATCGCAGGCAAGCATTACATCTAAACCACATCTCACTTTTCCGGCCAATGTCCCCACAAACTAAACACAAATCATTTTCATCATAGTTACTTGCGTCATCCAATTCATCATCATCACATAATTTGGAAATATCTTCATCACTTATTTCTTCGTCAGTGTCGTCAAATAATTGTCTTTTCACCCTTTTTCTTTTTGGCTTTATTTTGGACTTTCCATTTTTCTGTTTTTCCACTTGCTTTTTAGTTTTCTTCTTTGCTACAGCTTCCAGTAATATTTACTTATTTGGTGTGGATGTTAATATTTGTGAAGACCTTTTTGTTTCTCGGTTTTCTCTTGTTCATTCTAGATGTTGCGATAGGAAGAGGTGATACGATCTGGACTGTTATATAATTGGGTTCGACAGAAGAAGAGCTAGTAGATGGAACAGCATTTTCATAATCTATTCCATGTGCAGTTCCTGGTTTATTACTATTTTTTGAAGATTTTGGAGTTTCCTTTGTCTGAAACTCAGATTCAAACTCTGAGGCTTCATGATCTTCTATCAATTGTGAATAATATTTGGTAGGCGCAAAATCCATTTCTCCGAAGCGATCAGGATCCAAAGGCCAAATTCCAGCAATGTGGAAACCGGATTCCTTTTTTTTTCATGGTAGCCACTTTTTGTAGGCTTTGTAAATATTTCAGCCAATTTGTTTGTAAGAGAATTCTTTCGTTTTGTAAGAAAAACAGGTCACATTCTCTATGAAAAGCACCTTTAAGCGGTCTATAGAATGTCAAATCAAGAGGCTGGATCCTGTGTGATGTATGCGGAGGTATTGCCATAAAGGACAATGCTGTTTAGCTTGCAAGAAATCGTATATCTCCTGGTTATATTTGGTCAGTGGGGGCGTGACTGGGGGCGAGTCAGAGGTAATACATATAATAATTGCACCTACTTTGGGTTACAGGGACAGGAATCAACCAAAAGACTACTACACTTCAGCTGTTTATTAAGAGAGACTCCACGAGGAATACCTCGTGCAGTCTCCTATCGGAGAACCTCCTCGCAGAGTGTCTCCTTCACAGAGAGTCCCTATTAACTACAACTACAACCATTATATAGCTTAGCGCTATCCCCACTCTTGAAGGCCGATTCGTGGCATCTTCCGCCCCTCTAGAAAACCGAAGGGATTTAAAAAGTAACATAAATTTCGCTATCCCCACTCTTGAAGGCCGATTCGTGGCAATATGGTTATCCAAGACTATTAGTACAAGATCCTCAAGAGTAGGTTTCGCGTAATTTTTAAAGTGTTGCAACCATTCATAAAATAGGGTTTCATTACTCCAACCTGCTGGAGAGCACGCGTTAATAGCATTCGGTGGTCCATTTTTTTAAAGGTGTCCTGACATTCTTTTTCGGGGAAAAATAAACATGGGTGGTACATATGACCCAACCGCATTGAAACTGCAAATTACAGTTACATTTTCTCCCTTTCGCCTGATGTTTTAACTCCAAATGGTTTTGCTTCTTTAGGTCCTAATCTTTTCGAAGGTTTTTGTACAGTTGTAATCCCAGTTTCGTGTACGTGAAAAATTCTATCTCCCTTAAAATTATATCTTTCTTTGATATTTCCCAAGTTATTATAAAAAAGCTTTACTTCAGCTTCGTTAAAAGCAGTAATCCTGTTTAAGCTTGTTGCTTCCGGTTTCCTTAATGATATTTCTGGGTGTCTGTTCAAGAATAACATATATCATTCCTTGTCGGCAAGTTTCTGTTCTTTATTGAAAGGGTGTTTAATTTTGTTTGCTTCTGCAAAATTGAAAGCAAATTTTCGAAACTCTGTTACAGTAATGCCATAACATAATTTAGCTAAATCTAGAACGTGATGACAAAGATCGTCTGCTTCCCCTATCTCTCAAAATTTATGTATTGCCATTATTATATAATCAACAAACAAACCCTCAAAATTATAAAAATCTCATTTATTTTAGAGACCTGATGTATGTATCTAAAACAGCGTGTACATATAATATCTATAATGTCAAAAAAGCTGTATAACGATATGCAAAGGAGACAGTATTATTAGGTTCATGTTGATGAAAGAGGAAGTATATTGTGAAAGAGATATAAAGCATCAGTAATAATTAGCAGAGTATTGCGCACTCTTTTGACTGGACGCAGTGCAAATTACGTAATTCTACGTGGCTTTTCACTCTGACGTTTTATTACAGGGGGACGCGGTACGAAATTACAAACCCCAGATACAACACGGTTCGTCGGGCGAGTTCATTTATTCATACTTCAAAAAGGCTAATATTTCTTCTCGGGGAATAGCACCCCTTGCGTGGGTCATTTTAAACGAAGTAGGGCTTCTTCTGAGGTATTTTCATCACATCAGCTATACTACACACCATAAAATATATTTCCAAACTTTCATTAGTAGAGAATACAATGTAGGTCTTGAGAAATAGGTATAATAGCTATATTAACAAATTTTACATATCCAGGGCAGCATAACGGAAGGGCACATTAGCTATTTGTCTATTTAGGAGGAGGAGAGGGGGGAGAAGTGTAATTACTCCCATTCGTCCCCCCCCTTCCCCCATGTATACGCGCGTGAAGGTATAATGTTGAAGTTATTATGTTAACTTTATTTGTTTAAAATATATGTGGAGCTTTTTTCGAAAATGCAATTTCTGACAAAAACTGTTTTTCGAGAAAATTGCAAATAAACTTGACTCATTAAAAACAATTTTTTTTTTGAACTTACATTTTAGAGTGAGAGGAAAAGTAAGATCTCTAAAACAAATATTCGCGAAACAATTTGCTGAAAAATTATATTTGTAACCAAAAACAGAGAAAAATACAAAAATAAATTGCATTTTGAAAATAAAACTGGCATTTATTTCATTCATTTTGAAGAAAAAACAAACAAATTTGTGTTTCACTTTTTTTATTTATAAAAATACCAGAACTGTTATAGTTTTACTCCGCAGTCATCTTCTAAGCAGTCGCAATTATTATCTTCATTACCTGAGTCTTCATTTTCTGTCTCATGATTGTGACAGCTACTTACAGCCTTACTTTTTTCTAAAAGATTTTTGTAAAAAACAAACCTCTCAACATTTTTCCACTCTTCGTCATGGAGTGTCATCAGGGTCTCAATGTTTTTCAACTTAAGTGGTTTTACTGTTTTCGAAAGGCAATTTCTCAACAGTCACAGAGCTGATGGATACTCCTTTTTTCATTATCGTCATAAACTGTTTTGATATGTCATCATTTCGATAATTTTCTTCCATTTTCACTTTAATTACTTTATTTTTGTTTTTCGTATTTATTTGCTTTTTAATAAAAAATCTTTTCATATTACTAATTCCAGTTTTTTACAGTTAGCGTCACTCATCATCTTAATGTTCCAGTCCACCCACTCTTCTCCCAATCTTCTAACTCTTCCTACTTCTCTAAGAATTTATTCATAATCCTCTTTTATCACAATCTTTCTGTATTTTTTCTCTATTTGACCAAAGATACGATCTGCAGCCATGTAAGAATGCTCTCTTACTGGAAAAATTACGGTTATGTTGTCTAGGTTTTCAGGAGCATCATGGTATAACTAAAAGCACACCGAATGTATAACATAACACTTTTCATTTTGCCCTCCGCAACCGTCGGCAAAAAATCGTAAACTTGTTACGTTATCTGGTATCTCTAACTCGCTTAAAAAATCTTCAATGGCTGATGCTACTTAGGTGGCTCCTCTGCCTGCTTGGTCCTCGCTCCAAGTATAAAAACAGGATCATTGCATGATGCACAGGTTATAAAATGACAACTGACGCATATAGTATGCTTCACCAATGGGTAGTTTTAGCAAAAGCTGTACCTGTTGGTTGTCAAAACAATATGAAAGAGATTTTGCCAAATTTTCCTTTATAAATAAATTAAACTTTGGTCTTGGTTTATGGATACGTAGATCCGTCAAAATAGCTATAAAACTGGTTTATTTTCCTTCTTGTGTTTTTGTAGTTTATGTTTCAACCTAAAACAAAAACTGCATAACCAAAATTGACTTTCATATCCGAATTTTGTTCATTATGCATTTTGTAAACTTAGCAACACTTAGTACGACTGAACACTCGTAAAATAAAACCTTAACCTACAAGCATAGAGCAAGGAAGTGTCTCTAGCACAGATCAGGCCGTGAAAAATATTTGTTAAACGTTAATCGGATAACTGATTTCACTGATTCGAGCGGAATTTGTAAAATAACAAAAAAGCTATGCTATTTTATACGTAAAGGTATTAATATTGTTTGACTGAACCAGAAAAAACGATAACTCGTTCGTAGACATTGCAATTTGAAAAAATGAATGCAGAAAATGCGATTTGAAAAAAAAATAATGTAGATATTGTTGTTTGAAAAGAAAGGCAAAATTGAGAACGGTAGTAAATGCGTTTTGACTAGAAATGTATTGCTGTGAACTGATGGTCATATAAGTAAAGAGAAATTAAAAATGACAAAATTAATTTAGCTAGCCCAGCAAAAATGAATCCAAAAGGGCGCCAGAGACTCCTAAATCTCAAAGAAAATTTATTAAAAATTAATAGTGGGCGGTTGCAAAAATGACTTTCATTAAAATTCCCAAAAATTGAAATGGCAGATTCAAAAATAAAAGAACTAGTGATTTTAAAATGATATACAATCATTAAATTTATTTTTTATAAAAAAAAAGAAAAAAAAACATTTGATACAATTTGCAGGATAAAAAACCTTGAATATAGGATTCTGGCGTAAAACAAACCTGCATAAGATTCTACAATTTAAAAAGGACAATGCAAATCCTTTAGCAAACAAAATGGTGAATTCGTTCTAGAAGGACTTTCTAATACCACAAAAAATCCACGTGGTTTTAAAAATTCAAGGCAAACTAAAATTTAATTCAAATGACGTAAAGAAATAAGCAAAATCAACAAAGAAATATAACAAGCTCAACAGCTTCACTTCACCTGCCCCGAGGTGATAAAATAAAATTAAATTGAAAATTACAAATAAAAAACGGAAAGTTTAAACTCTAAACGCGCTTACTTCTAAAACGAATAATATTAAAAAGCCTTACATGTAATGTGCACACCTATATAATACTAATTAAACTAAAGAATTACAAGATAGACGATTTTACAAACAAAAACGAGCTACATCTTAACTGAAAGGATTACCACAAACGGTAATCGAGAGAACAACAACACGCGGGCACGTCTATCTGATAACTCCCCGGGCCTCAAGGTAACATGGCATATATTTGAAATATACAATCTCGTGCGGTGAACGCACAGCGCAACTCTAAGAAAAAACTAGCAAATAAACTAAACAATACAGGAGTACGCAAAATGTACAAATAAATGAGATTAAATATACAGCACTGTCCAAAAAAAATTATGCAAACAATTAAATCAAAATTTACAACAATAAGAATAATGGAAACTCTAACATTGTTTTGACAAGGCTGATTAGGAATAAATAAAAATACACATTTAAATTTCCGAAACCCGGGGTGCCAGACTACAGCAGTATGTATGAATCGAAAGAGACCGACGTAAGGAACGCAATGTGTTCAAAAATGAAAAAATTCAAACAACAAAGAATGTCGTATTTAAGAAAAAAAAATGAAGACTGTACTGAGGTTACGAAACATTTTGTCGAAATGCTGATAATTTTACGTTAATGGATGAACCACGTTCCATATAAACTTTTTTTCTCCTCTGTTACTATTTACAAGTTGTAAAGGAATTTCCTACCAGTAAAACATACAATAACCGGTATTTCGCAGCTGATGATACAGGAATGGGTAGGAAAGGAAGTCAATTTAAATTCCCTTCACGACTATCTTTCTTTCTATCGTTTTCCCTATTCCTCTTTATGCTCCAAAATGCCCATAAAAAGTAATTGGACCCAATTTCCATCGTACAAAATTACCATTCATTCGATCGAATTGCGTTTTCACTACTCATTCACCGTTGCTTCCTACAGTTAAAGTAGGTTTCCTGAAGCGACGCTGGCCACATACTGGATCTAATTAGGTAGCTCTTTACGCATCATTTGAATGAAATTAGCCCACCGTCATAATTAATATAATTGGAATCGGGTCATTAGTGCTGCTTGGCGCGGGTCTAGATAGCGCATCTGCCCGTGGGCACACCGTCTATACTTGATTTTATGTTCCACCTGTAAGCGCTTCATGCTCATGAACATGTCGCTACTACGTAAGAATGCCGGCGATGAATAGATAATTTTATTGGGCTTTAAACTGAAACATTGGCTTCAGGAACCGGATCATCAATTGGTCTTGGAAAAAAAAAAAAAAATTACAAAACTGAAGTGGTATCGAATAATTTGTGGACGTATGTAGTTATTAGGAACGCTATTAGATACAGCCAGAAAATCGACGGTACGCGTTTTACATGATAGTTATTTTATAATGATATGCCATTATATACACACACGTAGGCACGAGGAATTCAGCTGTTTGCGGTTTAAGTGAAAATATCTGTGTTTACATAATTGCGTTCTGGAAAATATTAAGACAAAAAAAATAATCAGAAAGTGAGAGATGATTTCTCAAATTACAGTTTAATAGTTAAGGAAAATTGATCAATAAGAAGTGTTACCTGATAAGATGTTTCAAATCATTATTTTAATAGTCCAAACGCGAGTTGAGGTTTTATATACATACATACATTGTGAATTACTTCTTTTTTTAAAAAAAAAGGTTTAGCGTAATTGAAGAATGAGATAAAATCATTTATATTAACAAATTGTATAAAAGAAAACTTTCATCACAAGTCACAACTATTTAGAGTGTTTCTTTAGGCTTTAGGCTATATGGTAATTTTCACGGATAATTTACTTATCTATACTTACTATACTTATTTAATTATTAGAATGTGAGTTGCATTTGGCCTGTTTAATAATAATAATAATAATAATTCTTTATTGCCCAACAAATTGTAATTTAATTACAGGACAATGGTAGAATAGATAGCTTACACACTAAGACTACACTACATTACAGGGTAGGTACACTATAATAAAAAAAAGGAATTTAGTAGAATGAACCTATATTAATATTTATGTTACTTAATTGTAAGTGTAGTTGGTTATACACTGGCTTAGCAGTTGGGATAAGGTAGAAAAATGTATATCTACGAAGTTGTCAAACTGGGTATTAAAATAATGACAAGTTCTATGTATTGGGGATCTCATTAATATATTACTTTTAGGGGTTGGACAATAGAAAGTCGAATGCATATATGTTGCCTGCTGCGGTATATGAAATTTGATGTCGCGCAATGAACTAGGCGCCTCAATATGTGAGTGAATAATATTTTAAAGAAGCTTAAAGTCATTCCGTTTGCGACGAAGTTCGAGAGATTCAATATTATATAAAGTTAGTAATGTATTGTGACTGAAACCTTGTGTGGGATAAGAGTGATAGGATTTAAAATAAAGAAATTTAAGGAATCGACGTT
Source organism: Protaetia brevitarsis (assembly GCA_004143645.1). Classification (NCBI taxonomy): domain Eukaryota; kingdom Metazoa; phylum Arthropoda; class Insecta; order Coleoptera; family Scarabaeidae; genus Protaetia; species Protaetia brevitarsis. Next base: position 3,471,056 of record RXPK01000195.1, on the reverse strand, counting down.
GAATTTTTTCAAGTGTATGAGAGTGGGATTTATAAAGCGTAGTCCAAAATAACATGCATGGAATGGACAAAGGCATAATAAAGTGGCATAATCGCTTCAATGTTTGTAAAATTTTTCACATTTCTTAATATAAAACCTAAGACTCGGAAAGAAACTGATGAAATGTTATTTATGTGAGTTAAAAAAGTGAATTTGGAGTCAAAGGTAACACCCAAGTCATTAATAGAGGAACACCGTGGAATAATTTCACCCTTGAAATGGTAGTTATAAGTAATTGGGTTGAGCTTACGCGTATAAGTGACAATATTGCATTTAGAGATGTTAACACGTAAGTTATTAGTATCGCACCAAGTTTGAAGAAGGTTGATTTGTTGTTGTAAATTGATGCATTCATTTATATGACTAATCTTAGAATAAATTTTAGATCTTCCCCAAAAAGAAGTTTATTGCCAGTTAAATGAGAGCAAAGATCATTGATAAAAATTAAAAATAGCAAAGGACCAATGTTGCTACCCTGCGGAATACCTGAATTAGCAATGAAAAACTGAGATCGATGGCCCTTATAAGAAACATATTGTTTTCTATTAATCAAATAGGTCAAGAAAAGTGATATTACTGACGAAGTGAAACCCACATTATACAGTTTGGTCAGTAAGATTTTGTGATCTATACGGTCAAAAGCCTTGGCAAAATCAGTGTAGATGACGTCGACTTGCTCATTATTATCCATTTACATTTGGGATACAAAGTGGGATAAGGTGGCTAAGTTAGTCACGGTGGATCGATTGTTAACAAACCCTTGTTGATCGTCAGATAGAGTAAGTTTGAATTGTGGATAAATCCATCAACCATTCCATCATCTGTTGGATTGTTTAAAGCCGAAGTTTCGACAGTGTTTCTACTGCCGTCATCACGGTAACCCTGATAGAATTGGAAAACCATGACCCTTGTCAGGGCTACCCTAATGAAACGTTGGATTTAATCAGTGCAACAGGCGATGAAAACAAACCAAAATCAACTTGTATTTTGGACGATCTACTAATAAATTGTAAGTCAAACTACTTACCTATACTTCTCCAATCGCTTGATTTTGACCTTTAAGTCCGTTTTGACTACCTAAAAAGTTCAAGCAGTGTTTCGCAAAATTTTCTACTGCGCACGAAATCTGGTCGATAAGAATTGCCAAAAAATCCTCGATTCTTTAAATTCTCTCTGTCAAAAAAAAAAGCAGTAAAGAATTATATTTGGACCAAAGGTAATCTTCATCTTAACACAGAACTATGCTTTCTGGAGCAAATTTCATTTATTGCATGAATCATTATCATTGCCTATACGTTTTTTTTTTGTTTTCTGCGGTAATTTTCTTCGAGATGATTTGCCTCCATTACTTGAAAATGTTCTTACTTTCGTAAGGCCGAAAATATGTTTTATTCCTCATTGTGCCCCTTATATTATGAATATTATTGAGTTCTTAATATTTAAATACCTTGTGCCAATATCGCTGAATAAGTTCGATTTAAAAAAATCGTTTTAATTTCTAACGAAGATGATTATTTATGCAGTTGGGAAACAACAAAAGGTCATCATTTATATTTTATTCAAATCAGATGATTTCATATTACAACCCGTGAGGGTCATCTTCAACTCTATGTTAATTTTGATATTATGTCAGTGATATTTTTATATTAAATCACGGACGTATTACCGAATCTGAATGACCCTGAGGGGTCTAAACATGTAATAATGTGATTTTAAATAACATGCAAATTTAAACGGCTTATGAATTTTTGTTATTTTCCAACTGATATTTATACCATTCTTTCGATAAAATGCGATTATTCGTTTGTTTGTAGTTTGCTTAATTTGAATTGCAGCGCTGTGAAGAGTGATGTATTTGAGTTGGTTACGTCAATGAGTTGAGTTGAATTGATTCACTCACAACGAATACCTACTCGAATGATTCATTTTAATTTACTACTTGCAAGTATTGATAGATGTAAAATGCAATGAATTAAACAACAGATGCCTTTGCCAATATTATTGTTTCTGTTTGCTAAAAATTCTGTTTCGAAACCGATAGTAATACGTACATTAATACACTATTAACGCTGCGAAGGTCGCTGGCGCCTCAGAGGCGCATTTAGCGTAGAATATTCTATGCTGCTTTCGAGGCGCGCTTGGTCCAGGGTTAAACATATCCCTATAAATAAAATGAAACGTGTTTAAATGATTATTTTCTTATTTTCAATAATATTTTTGCAGTGAGAATTGTAAGAGAAAAAGTTAATATGAATTTGAAGATTTATTTATTAGCTTCAGAAAAGTTAAGCGAATCTTGGGGAATGTCGAAGATTCTGGCGGATACCTACTATAATTATATATCTCACTCTCACTGAAGATGTAATAACATGTAAATGAAATTTGAGGACCCCTTCAACTTGTACCTATTAAGCCTTGTGTGCTTTTTTTCTTAATTGAAAAACAACGAATATGCTTGTTTATACGGATTCAATGATTCAGTAAATATAAATCAATTCAAATCAAATCGTTATTTGGGGAGCAGTGTGAATGAACTTGGTAAATGATTCGTGAATCCATGAATCACTACTAGCTTACCAAGTGACTTAGTTGACCACATAAGCCAATTCATGCAAAGCTTTGGTTCCTTATAGATTTAGGGTGAGTTTCATAACATCACTTTAAAGGTTTAAAATTACTTTAGATTAAAGTTTTCATAAATAATACACAGACTTTTGTTAAAGTGTTAATTCACATCACTATACACAACACATCAACAAGTACCTATACCTACTTCAAAGTGACGTAGTTTAGTGCAGGTTTCAATGGACGTAGATTTGTATGATAGCATTCTAGGTATAATTCTCAGCACTGCTTATTGAAGTAAGTCTTTATTTCTTTCATAATATTTATTGCTAAATTCTTCAGAATTTATCCTTTTGCTGTCGATAAAGTGGAGCACATATTTCAATAGTGCAGTGCCATTAAAAAAAATGACTACGACTTAATCATTTGTACCTATTAGTCAATTTGGTTTCCTTACATTTTGGTGTAAAGTTTATTCGTGAGATTATTCATATACTAATCATAACCAGTTAACAAATAAGAATTTGTATATTATTCCAGTATGCTTATATGTAGCTTATTTGGAAAAAAAGCTTCGATCTGATCTAAGACTATGCAATAACATAAGGTATTGCATGTAATACAAGTTACACGAAGATAGCGCTATAAATCTTAATTTCACAATTCTTTTTCTTTTGATTAGCGGTGGCGCTGCATTTTCCATATGGCTTCCAATAAAATGAGAAAGTCTACCACATTGAATAATTGGAATATGGTGGAAGTAGTTTTCGGTTACAATGCGTGTGAGTGACAGAAAGAAGGTATAAACCAGATATGAACTGTCAGGTACGACATGGAGCGTCTAATATTAATACTTGCTTGTTTAATATAAGTTGGTGTAGGCTAATTTATTGAAATAAAATCTTGAGCTTTACTGAAATGCTTACTTTATTATCGAAGGTTGCTTTAGCTTGTATATTGTGTAATTGTCTGCTGAATGCATTGACTTGGCCTCTTTAAAACTAAACATAGGGAAATGTTAACAATGTATGTACCGAGCTAAAAAAAAAACTCACGGTATATGCGGTTCTTATAAACTCTTTACTGTACTCAAAATTGTGTTGTAGGTAAATAACATTAAGTTGGAATGCGGCCCATAAAATGTTATCCTAAAATAATATAATATTTTTAAACAGTATTTTCAACATTTCGTTGCTTTGGTTTACGATCTAATTTTACATCGACTTATGTTTTTTCTCAGTGTATACAAATTAACCTATAAACTGAACTCTTTCCAGGTACTTGCCTATCATTTAAATGCGTCGTTAATATATTTTCCTTTTTATGCTTCGCAGCAATAACAATAAAACATACTTTCATCAAGAGTTTTACGCTTATTATTGTTGTTACAGTTATCGTAGTAATAAATTTTATACTTGATTACTTATGCACATGCGGTTTCTCGATAGTTCCATATGTCTTTTCCGATCGACGTAAAATCTTTAAAACTTCCTTAAATATATCAAGATCTCAATGGTCCAGATTCTTGTTCCAGAAACGTTGAAACCCGTTCGATGCACATGTCAGCAATCGACGTAAATGCAATTACATTCAACAATCGCCGCGTGTTACAGTACTGCAAATCGCTACTGACATAAAGAACCGCAGTATACAGAAACTAGGTTACGTTAACGCCGCAAACGATCATTACGTTGCATTGGCTTACAACTTAATAATAAAATAATCGTATTTTTATAAATGGCTTTCTTTTCTATCACCGTCTGCCAGGAAACCTAGATGTGTTGCGTTACGAACACTTGTGACTAATCTAATTGCCAGTTGGTTTGTGTTAATTATTAGCAATTGAGTTTAGATATTTTTAGGTTAAGTAGCTTTTATGCGATCGTTTGCAATTGCTGATTGAACGCATCATTTGAGATAATTGATAGATTTAGGTGAGAATATCTTTCTTGGCCGTGGAAACTGTTACGAAACTAACTAAATAATTGCAAAAAATATTGTATTTATTCCAATTAATAAAGGCCCAGGGGCTTGCAAGTGCACATAACGTAACAGCTAAATCGAAAATTACCTTTTACGTAAATTCTTCTATCCTAACAAAGATGGCGCAGCTAAAATATCATGAATGCTTCAATTACGTATGTAGTCAAAGTTTACTGCTTCAAATACATTAGATACTTTCCGCCTCTGAATGTTTGGTAACAGAATTTACTACAGTGTGTTGTACGGATACGAAATATTTTCTCTTTAATTTCTATACTTATTGGAAATGTATATGTACAGAGCTCGAAAGGAATAATATTTTGGTCCAGTAACTTTGAAAATCAACTAAAATCAATTATTAAATTGACTGAGATCTTAATCTATTTTGTTAGCAGCCAAAGAATTTTGAAATTGTGTTTTACAGCAACCCAACAATTAAATATTTTTTTCTGTCTATTTTTCCTAAAATACAACCATAAATTATTGCAATCTCAAGAATGAAAACCATGAAATTCGTTACTAACCAAATAATGTTTGGTACAATGGAAATAAACGTAACACGAATAGCAAACATTATATTCTGCGGTTTATTTCTTTATACGTTTGATATCGCGGAATATTAACTGGCAGTTAATATTCAGCAAATATGTAATTCAAATATGTAAGTAAACATTTACACAAAACTAATAGAGGATTTCCTAGAAGAGTGTTGCTTATCAAAAATGATATGATGAATTTTACCAATTTTTCAACTGGGTTTGATTACAATAAAACTGTAGGAAAAATATATTTCAGTATCGTAAATGTGCATTGTATACAGGATGTAACAAAAATGCGATGTAATTTCGTTAGGCTGTGACTGGTACAACATATAAAATATGAATTCGACGAAAGCAGGTTTATCAATAAGAAACGGAAAACAAGAATTTAGGCCCCAAAAATGATTTAGTCCGAGTCTGGTGCAAGGAAACGTAACTTTAAATTCCTGCTATGTGAAGTGAATATTACCTGTGAATACACTTCACTAAATAAATCAAGGTTAGTGAAATTTGTTCGTATAAAAATAACAACATTTAAGTCATTTTCCGGGCATTTCATTCACTTTCCCTTTTTGTAACATAAATATTAGTTTTATTTTTCAAGAGCACCACAAGAAATAACCGTTGTTTTTGATATCTTGAGAAGGCGTTGGAGTTTCTTGGAATATACGAATTCAATAGTTGTAAAAAAGGTAAATTGATTTTATTGCTATACAATACAATGTAAAAAAAATAAAAATGAACTAATAATTATAGCAATCCGAAGGCGAATTTCAGTAAAAACAACTACTGTATTCACCTTCCTTATATAAATGATAGTATGTAAAATAAAATAAGATGCGTACCCTAAAATCGATAATGTAATGCAACAAAAATGTAGACGCATAAGTCACGCACAAATTCAAAACGGATTAGTAAATTGCAACATATAAAATATACATACGATCTGGTTTAAAGCGACCGCATCGATTGCCAGTATTTCTCACATTGCTTGTGCATAGCGTTCGGACTTCCTATGATGCGCTCGCTTACAACCACACAGTATATATAATGTAAACACTGACATGACTATTATGTCACCCATCAAACTTAGTTTAATGCCTGTTTCTGTGCCTAAATATTGTAAGGCCTAAAGATTTAAGATAAGTAAGAGTAAGTAAAAGATCTCTGACCCAAAGCGGAACTGGCAAATTCAATAAATAAGTCATTGGAAGTACAGGGATGCATTTTTACCTCAAAAATAACATATGTTCTCCATGCGGCGCGCAACGATCCATACTAACGGCAGTGACAGTCGAATGATAGTAATATACATAAGCCTTGTTCGCTGTGGCAATCAGAAACTATTAGGGAACTGTTTCAGTTTTTGCAGTGCGCGTGTTTAAAAAAGGACTTATAGTTTAAAATTGGTTTAATAATTTGCACTGCGAACACAGACAACCGACAGTACTGCCACCTGTGAGCATCACATAGCATCTGGTGTCACAAGGTTGTTTATAATCACAAGCATTTGAACATTTCATAGGCATAAACAGGTATAATCTCAAAATTCTGTTTGTTTGTTGGTGTAATATTTGTAATATCTGGTGTAACACGGTTATTAAAAAAAAATTAAAATAGCTACCTCCTTAAATCTATTACAATAATAGGAAGTATGAATGGTAAGCATACTATTAAAAGTATCTATTTACTATTCTACAGGGTGTATCAGATATAGAGGTAAATATAATAATATGTAGCAGCTGTAATCATATACAATCAAAAAGTCTTAATGCACAGGGGTCTATCTGTAAGCATTAACGAGAAAAATATATTTTATAAATGCCGTGGGCTGAGCCGCACCTGTGCCCAACCTAAATGCTGTCCCGAGTATACCCCCACATACCACTATTATTCAGCCATTACCGATGTTAGTTTTGTGTGGATCGCCGCTTGGAGTGCAAGCCACTTCGAACATTTTATTTAAATTCTTCCCGTCTCGAAAAAACGATCCTTTTCAGGACCATCATGATTTCATATAAAGAAAATCGAAGCTTGATGCATCGGCAAAAGCGCGGGAATATATAGATTCATTTTTGCGTGATATCATAGTAAAAAGGCGTGTTTGCAAATTTTCTGTATCTACATTTATTTCTGTGTAATTCGATTCAATTCATTTTGCGTTATATGATTAAATAAATCCAAAATAAATAACTCAGATTCATGTCATACCGTTTATTAACAACTAACTCTCGATTCGACAAAGAAAAATATTTACGTTTTTGTAACTACTGAAGTCGCATATCCGGTGAAACTCCAACGTCTTAACAGGATATTAAAATTAATACTTTGTAGACTGGAAGGAATGTTTATTTAAAATGGCTCAGTTTTGCTATTTTTGCAAGGGCACACTGGCCGATTGACCTTTATTTATTCAGAATGACCTTAAATGAAGTTACGGCATACCATTAAGAATAATACTAAATGAGCGCAATGTATTTATACATAATACCACGTTTAGCGGGTGCTTAATATGATTTTTCCTTGCATCAGGCGCGGACTAAAGAATTTTTGGCTCTAAATTTTACTTTTTTTTTATTCTTTAATGATGAAATCCGGTTTCGGTGGGTTTGCGCTTTATATGTCGTGTAGTTAACACCCAAGCAAAATTTACTTTTTTATTTGATACACCCTGTATACTATATAATATGTACTATCTATGTACTATATTACTACATTACTTTTAAAATATATAAGCACTGATTCTGATATAATTCAATAAAAACTTTCATTCAATAAATGTAGCTGTATTTAACGAAATATGTGTTAAATACAACTACATTTATCTAATCCACAATTTACAAGTTGTTAAAGAATACTGACAATACATATAAAAATAATCGCCTGAAATCACCGATATTAAATGTCAAATCACAAGATCATAAATACAATTCACAGATAGGAATTTGGAAGCACAGGGAACACACATTTCTTTATAAAATTATAATGAATAATTTTTGACTGCACAGCGAAGAAAGCTATACTTACAATACATTGTTAGTGCTTTTGGGACAACGTTCACGCTTCGACCACTGGTCCGGCTCAAGCTCACGGCATTTACAAAATATGTACTTTATTTTTTCGTTGATGGTTACAGGTGTACCCTCGATCCATTAAAATTTTGCCGCTATTACAATATTATTTTTTTAATATTAGTATGATTTATTATATCAAATTTGAATACCTAGTAATATTTTCATTTAAATAATGACTTTAATTAAATTTAATTTAGCTGTTCTCCAGTAGAGGGCATTACTACTGTTTTAAGTTAGCGGAATTTTTTGAATATGCTTGATGTATTTAATTGATCAAACTTGACAATTTGCCACGCAAGCTTTGGATATATTAAGATAATATAAAATATTTATTTATTGCTATAGTAAATTTTAATTTGGTTGTGTTTAGTTGTTGTAAATAAATCGTAAAACCTAAAACCTTTAAACCTCTTACGAAGAAGCCTTAGGGGTGAGAAACGGAGGTAGAAAAGCGTTTGTTCGTCAACAGACAGCTCAAAAGGTATTAGTGGACGCTCATGATAAATCCACGGGTGTTTCATATACAATCTGGTAGATAAAAGTCACTGCTCACAATCTCTAAATGGATAAAAAAGATGTCGCAGAGGAGGCAATAAAGCAAATAATATAGTAATAAAGTTTATAACGACCATATATCATATCATAAAAATTTAAAAAATGAAATTTGAAAGATGAATGCAAGTAACATGTAATAAACTTAGGGAATAAGGTATTAAGGTATGTAAGGTATTACCAAATCCAGTGCACGAATGGGATACCTCACATGCAAAGTTACTTGTCTTCTAATAATTACTTTTACCGCGTCACTAAGATGCATTCTCACAAATCAAGTTTTTTGTTTTTCGCTATTGAAATAAATTCAATGTATAAGGCGGGGCAACTCGGTTGACGTAGAACGAGTATTTAGACTTCAGAAAGCGTGTTTACGAAGTGTTTTCGGGCTAAAAAAGAGAGAAACCTCCAAAGAAATTTTCAAAATGAATAATATACTTACCTTACCGGGACTATATATTTATGAATGTGCGTGCTTTGGAAAGACACTACAGTGAGTTACTTGCCAAATACGAAACAAACCATACTTACAATACTCGCGAGTGTGATAAAGCAACATTACGTGTGCCTCAAAGTACATACACAAAAATACACAAAGGCGTGGTGACACAAGTTCATAAAATTTATAATTACGTTCCAAAAGAATTGAAAGATTGCAGTCTGAGGATTTTCAAATCTAAAATAAAAAGGTGCTTAACAATGAAGTGTTTATATAATGTGCAAGATTTTTTTCTTTGCTCTTAGGAACATTTATAAACTTTTGTTTAATTATTTGTTGGTTTTTTCTAATTTTGTAATTCTTTTTTTTCTTACTATTTGTATTCTATTTCTTTTTTGACTTATTTCATACTAGTTTTTGGTAATATGAAATAAAAGGGATATTATTATTATTACTTACTATTATTATTATACAATACTTATAGTGATTACAGAAATTATTTACTTTTTCTACGACGTTCTTCCACATTTCGCACATTAAAAACAAACTATATCACATCTGCTCGTTATATTTTCCGCCTGGAGACATATCAAGTAACAAAAATTTCATCACTGCTTGACTCGGATCTCGAACTGGCGCTGCATATGCACAACAATTTCTCCGCGACAGATTGAATTAAAATTGCATTTCGTATGCCTACATTGTATATGCAACGCACACAGATGCGGAATATACAATGCGCCGGTTGTCACATTTGCCAATTCGCACTCGGTAGTGAGAGCGAAATGCATATATAAGAAGGTCTAGCACGCGTTCAGCGTATTTTGTTACAAGATAGCGCCGTGCGCTGAAATTATGCACTTTCACATTCAGTATGGGCTGCATCTATATAATGCACAATAATAATATCCTTGATTGGCTTTGTGGGTCAACTTAATATGAATCGATACGATGTCTATTGACGTGGTGTCGGAATTTTAATGGGAATTGGTTCACTGATGTCGTTAGAAACTTGAATTAACCTAATAAATATGGAAAAAATATGAATGTAATACCAGCATAAACATTCAGCTTTTTCCCTTAAACATATATAATTTGAAATTATATGGTGCTATGTAAAAGATACAGTCGCGAGCAAATGTTATAGGCACCTTTGATAAAACTAATGGGTTTCATGTTCCTTGCATTTTTTTTTATGACAGTTATTTCAACGTTTATATAATCGTCTTTATGGTTACAGTAGTCTTTATAGATGCTTTTTGTAAATGTATTATTTTTTTAAATATATTTTTAAGTCTTCGAGATGTCACTTTCCCCCTCCCATCTAAAAAGTATTATAGCTGTACTAAAAACACTCCAATATGCAACAAATTTAATAAGATCCATTCAAATACTACATATTTATAATGTATTACCTACAAGATTTTATTTTCTCATTTCTTACTGTGATATTCGCCCAAAATTTAGGGTGCCTATAACATTTGCTCGCGACTGTATTAGTACTTCGGCAACCGTGTTGGATATCCAGGAAAAAGATAATACCATTACTTCATGGTATTCATTTTGGCTTACAAAATAATTATCTTTGTTTTTCTGATACCACAAAAATATACATTTGTAATATCTAATTACCTACTCTACGGCATACGACACAATAAGATTTTCACACAGTATCAGTTAGTTTTGTGTTGATACCTGCAGGATAACAGTAACTAAATATGTATTTACCTTTTATGTATTATAAACCTAATTTTATATTCCCCTCAAGTGATCTGATTTGTTCCAGATGTTATAAGCTTTGTATAAATTTGAGATATTGAGAATTTATTTAAATATTTTTAATATGTATTTATATATTAGTCTTTACATTTAACTCATTTATATACTTAAGGCATATGGAACGTAACTTGCAATAATTAAATAGCATAAAAATTAGTGCTGTGAGTACCAAAGATATCATTTATCTTGACAAATTGGTTATTATTACTGATTAAAGTGGTTAAAAAAAAAACAAGTAGTAAGCTGTTAGCAATAACTGTCAGAAAGTATTTTGTGGGTTTTGAAGATAGTTGTGTTCCAAAATGTCGACAGACGAAAGAATTTTGATAAAAACTAGTCAATTCAATTTCGGAAAATTAAGTCTTTAAAGGTTATAATTTTAATTATTTATTTAGCATGATATGGCTCAGAGAATATAGTTAGAAAGCAGACCTAAAATGGTAACGCAAGGCCACTACATTTAAAGAAAATTAAAATTAAAAATTTTCAAAAATAAAGCCAAACGTGGATGCGCTTTTTATGATTTTAACGAGCAGTCATATAAAATGTTCCGATTAGATTCCAATGCATTAATATTTATGGCGTGGAGGGCCCTCATTCTACATCTACCTTTGTAGGTTCACTGACAACTAAAAAAGATCTTTTAGCCAAAAGAAAATAAATTTGTAATGCTACAGTTGTACAAATTAAGAAGGCTCAAAGCATAGTATAAGAAGTAAGGACAATGGATGTGTCAAACTCTATCCACTTGTGTCCGTGACATCATTGTTGACAAACCATACAAAATGAATTAGTCGAATAAAAAGCAACAATTCTTGAACCCTAATTGTAAGTTTGTGTGTGTTCGTATCAGAAATTTGAAAGTCTACAATAAAATCATTCCACCGAAGTCGTTGTACTTTTACTAATTTATTTGAGAAAGAACCACTACATATTTATTTCTGGAAGAATATCTTACACTGAGAAAAAAATTTAATAATCATAAATAAAAATACAATTATCGTAAGTAAAAAATTCAACTGGATAGGGGACAAAAGCATAGATTACTTAGCACTAGTAAAAAAGAGACCCTAAACACTGATACTAACAAGAAGCAATCTAAGTTACTTACGGTCTGCTTCATACCGATAACTTATGAAGTTACTTATGATAATTAAACTGAAGTAGTAAACCAAAGAATATATGCAGTTGCGGTAAGTAAAAGATTTACTCATGTCAAGTAGATGTATTGCTATGAGTGAACTATTCTATAATGGCTATCACACTTTCATTATTAACCTTAATTAATGCAAGCTATTTGAATTACTTGTGATAAGGAAACAGTATCATTAATGCACCTTCACTAAATATCTGATATATAAAAGGTAATGGTTTGCTATAAATATTCATTATACTTACCTTAAATTTGTTGTTCAACTATATAATTTAAATAAAAAGCAGTATTCTTAGTAATAGTTTTATTTTGTATAGGACAAACACAGTGACTACCTGAAGAAATAATATACCTAGGCGGTAAACTTGCGGTTTCTGTTGGTTCTTTGCACTGAGCGTTGTCTCGGCGAGTTGATCCTCTGTCGGCGTACGTGGCGGTTATGTCCGATGATCCCCTCGAAAACGGCTTCTTCGTCGCGGTATCCCTAACTGCAGATGGCACTTGTACTGTCGGATCACTAGCGACGGCATCCACACTTTAACTTCACCAGCGGGCGCGGATATCATCACAATGATGGGGAATTCAAATATCCCACCACGTGGTTTAAAACTGCAATCTTGAAACATCCGATTGTTTATAGGCTCGGTACTTCTTCTTTCGCTGGGATTCTTTATACGGATGGGCCTTGAGTTAACCCACCCGGTATTTTTAATATATTTGCGTTCCAAATAGTCTACAATGGCCGTACTCCTTGGCCACTCTTTTTCGACGACCTTTTCACACGTCCGTCTCTTACTTTACGCTAGCCCGCGCTTGCGCGCGTAGCAATCTCGGAGACTATTTTATTACTCCGCCGCATTAGCCAATCAGGAATAATAAAACAATCACGGGGTGGCAGCAAAACTCAAATAAATATAGTTGTGGCAAGTTGTTACATATTTAAGAAAATACATGAGTTTAATAGCGATCAGCATTGTTGTTACTTCTACTAACCATGTGCTGTAGTCATAAGTAATACATTAGTTAGCACAAATTCATCAGCTACGCTGTGTAATAGCCGTTAATAAAAGCACTATTTACAGTAACAACTTGCATTCAGATAACTGGGTTTAGTTGCAGGTATTAATTAACGAGAATAGTTCCAAGTAAAACTTTATCTATTGTAAATATTTTTTATCAAGTAAACAGTTTACTTAGCCCATTTTTCTCAGTGTATACTATAAAATATATAAATAAAGATTTAGTTTCGCAAAAAGGAAAGAATGTGAACTCAATTATTGTAAAACACTTGCAAATATACGTACCACTTAATCCAATATTATTTTACTTGAATCGTGTTTTTTATTACTATAAGCTGTCCAGAAATATTTGCAATAGAATCAGAATAAAAAACGCATATATTTATGGATCTTTCTAATCCATTTTCTTACTTCTTTTAACATATAAATTACTCCACACGCTTGAAAATTCTCGGCAACAGCTTTACAAGATGGTAGGTAGGCTTGAAGGTAATTGAAAACGGACCAGAAAAGAACAAAGGATTTTACGAGCTCGTCCTTGCTGGTTGTATACTGTGCTAAAAGAATACAAGAATCAGACATTGCGGCAAAATGAACAAGATAGTCTTTCAAGCATGAATTTCCAAACTTAATAGTTAACCAATAAATGTAGTCCGCAATTCCAAATAAAGTCAGTTGGGAAAACTGCTGAGAGCTGAGTAGAATTAGAAAGAAAAATGGGAAACTCTCTGTGACAGCTTCTAATACATATTTTGAACAGCTATTCTACTACAAAATAAACTATACTGTAAAGTAAATAAATCTACATTTTAAATAAGATATACAAGATTTGAAATTAAAGCGATTTGCTCTTATAATTAAATTTATATTCATAGCATAGTAGTCTCCGAGCTTCCTATTTTAAGCATTTGCAATTTCGTAACAACTTCGACCTAGAATCTTAAACCATCTGTGACGCATAAATTAATCAATCAAATACATAACCGCAATACACTGATGTATGTATATGTATTTGGAAGCATCGAAAAAAGTAACGATAACCATAATTTAAGAACCCGTTTACCAAAACCGCCTCGCACTTTTTACAAATCAATTTAGGAGTTGAGCAACACAGCCAAGTTGGTGCACAACTTCGATGCAATCTCCATTTTCATTATTATTACTATGACCCGAATCCTTGGAGTATGAATGAGACTGGTCGCTTCCATTATTGGTAATCAATTTGCTGCAATTACTCGACGTATTTTTTCATATCCTATATATAAAGTGGGTATTGTATCTCCTTCAATAGGTGCCATCAACGCTAACAGCTACAGTTATCGTTTCACATCGATGGTATATAAGGATATAGGGTTATTTAGTGGTGTCAATTAGAATGGTCCGGACAAAGAGATTTAGTAATAAGACTTCTTTTCTAAATTACTGGATCGCATAATGATTTCGTATTATACCTACTTAAGGATAATTTAGTTTATGTTCGTTTCAAATAGTGCTGGAGTATGAATAGGTATCACAGCAAATAACATTCATTTTTTTTAATAAAATACGTGGGTATTTGAAACGCTATTAATGTAGGTACTTAAACATGTGGGCTGGTATAAATATTAACACTTAAAGCATTAGGAAGCAAAGTATTACATGTGTAAATGATTTGCACATACAGCAAGTAGGTACAACTAGTATGTACAAGATCAATAAGCATAAACAACAGCATTATTATCTCTAACAAATTCTAAGATATGTTTTTAGAATTAATTAATGATAGTTTAATATGACTTAATATTCCTTCTTATAAAAATTCAATTAGAATGCAAATTATTGATAATGAGCTATTACTATACCTATATTACAGGTTACTCATATTTAAGTTGCAAATTGTATAATTTACTTTTTAGTGGAATTGTTGGCTTTTTGATAAAAATTCTTCAATTCAGTAAGACGTTTCGACTTGTTTATTTGTCTTTTTCAATTACAGGACTTATTTGAACATTTTCCTATGAACATTAAAATTAGCGTATTATTTTATTTTTTTATATATATGTAAAACGAGTATTAATTAGGAACAACATTATGTTGTTTTGTCAAAGTTCTTTCTTTTACTTCAGTGTTTGAAAACATTTTAAAATTGCTATATGGGACTAACACGATACATTTAAAATTTATAACTGTTAAATAAACAAATCGAAACGTCTTGCTGAATTGAAGAATTTTTATCAAAAAGCCAACAATAAATTCCACTAAAGAGTAAATTGTACAAGAAGTATTTTATTGTTAAAAAGTTAAAACAAGTTAATAAATATAAAGTCAAAATAATGTTGTAATAAAGGAAAATTTTAAACCAGCCTAATTAATACATAAATTAACTGCCTGTATTTTTTTGTTGTTGTAAAACTGGTGTAAATCTAGAATTATTCTATTTTTGTTCATAATCGATGTTTCATTAAGAGATTTTGTTTAGCTTTCTTTGTGTATTTATAATGGTAATTATTATATTGCTCATAAGTTGTCATTTTGTCGAGAATTTTAATAAATTAGTATTTCAAAAAGAAACACTTTATTGGGCTGTCATAGCCATATGCTTACTGTAATCGTCAAAATTTAACTACAGTATAGGAAAGCAGAAGGTAGGAAAGAGCGAGCTGCTTTAAAATAGAAACAGACATATAACCGTGTCTGCCACCATATGCCTAACGCCCAATATCGTTTCCAATATTGGCATCGGCGCGTATTGCAAGGCCATTTTATGCATAATATAAGATCTCTATACTAAAATTAAATTTTGTCGACTAATAGATTTGTATATTTAACCACTTAAAAAACACCTGCTTCTTATTTATAGTTTGGTTAATGAGCAATTTTGTGCAGTTGCCAATTGAGAAATAGATATCTTTTGTTTTTTTTAACGTCCGTACTGCGATAATTAATGAGTACTAGACATAGCTACAGCATCTACACGATACTTGTTTATGAGGAGAAACAAAAAGGAATTTATATCATCAAATCCTTGTAATTAAGAGGATGTTCTTTATTCATTGCATATCCTAGATTAATCTCATCTCATTACTGTATATGAATTGGCTTTCTTAAATGATTAATGATATACTAGATCGCATATGTATGTGTATTTGTTTAATCTTTTATTCCAAACGATCGATAATATATACTTAATAATTATCCAATAAGTGTTCCGTGTGCGGATGATGACAAGCAGGAAAACGGCCAACGCCACTTATATTATGTGAAATGAATTCGATGCATGTATACTCAGTGAACCGATTTTATGCTCTCGTGCGCCCTTATGTGCGTCCAACAAGGAAATGATGCAGCAGATAATGAAGTGAACTAACAGCAAGTAATTTAGATTCTAGGAGGAAGTAGATAAATGTAAAAAAGTCAAATTATTAATAATGAATTTTTAATTATATTAGGTATCTTAAAAAGAGATATATAAAGAATGGATAAATCATATTTTTACCACTACGACAATAACAAGGAAACAACAATTGGTGGATAAAAACAATACGGGCCGCAGTACATTTCACATATACCGAGTGTTATGTTTTTTTTTTTTTAATTTTAAATTTGTAATAATGAGCGTTTTGTCATGGTGTTTTGATTTTGTAACTTGAAGGGTATGCTCTTGTGTTCATCATAATGAGTGGCCTATCTGCAACCAAGTTTACTTCTGCTGAAGGAAACAACGTTTATGTAAAATATAGGGATTAACAAAGGAGATGTTAATTGACTAGGGTCGGCTATCTGAAAATTAATTTAAGCATATCTTCCCCTCTATATATTTATATATTTATTGTTATGTGTCAATTTCACTTTTGCCACTCGATACAATGTGAGTTCTTATTTTAAAATAGTAAAGACAATTCGGAATTATTTTAATATCTATCGGAAATACAGTTCATTTACTAATTATATAGTAATGACCAACCTCATTATATCTTTGAAGTAAAAGTCTTCTTTATTTTATTTTTCTTCCCTTTCTGATACTAATCCAAATTCAAATCCAATCCAATTATAAAATAATAATCCAATCTTGAATAATATAATGTTCCAACGTTGAATACAAACTTATGACAACATGTTTATACGATTTCGTATCCAATCCACTTAGAATACGTTAATCCACTTCTCCAATTTTCAATAATTTCCAATTTCCAAAATAATGGTTCGTTTATGATTTCTCCTTTAAAATGATTTCTTTCTATTCTTTTTTATAAAAACTTCTTAATAATTTGACTTCTATCAAACAAAAATTCTTATCTTCTCTTTCTTCTTTTTTTACAAAGTTTTCCCAACAACCAATCATTTTTCAACACAGCTTTCCAAAATGCTTATCCTCCAGTACCGAAATTTGTCAATTTGGCAATTTTGCCAAACGATTTGTGCATGTTATGTAATTTATCTATATTATTAAAAACTATCAAAAAAAAACAAGTTTCAAACATAACTAAAATTTTTATAAACTTGCAAAACTAAACCAAATATTTTACGATTAAAATGGAACACTGCAGTATATTTATATGTATATGTATATTTAACGAAATTTGCAGAATCTTATCCCCTATGTTTGTTTTTATTTATAAACTTGAAAAGCTTTTATTTTTTTCAGACAATTTCATGAAATATTTACCCAACATAATGCACAAAACAAAAACTTTACAATAAATTACATTAAAAACAAAAGCAATGCATAAAATAAAAATATCTTGTGATGTTGCAAAATTACACACTGCGCGCCATGGTTGGCCACCCTGATACATCCGTTCATTTGGATTTAATATATTGTATACAATTTCATAGTATTTTTCGATTTGTAACAATAAATGTGAAAATATCTGATATTTTTACTTCTAATTTACGTATTGTACTCTTCATTTATTCCGTGTATTACACTGAGATTTTTTTTAGTAACCCTTAGTGAAAATTTAGTATTGGCAATTAAAAAATTCATTTGTATACACAAGTGACAAATGATCAAACTGCTTAGAGCAAGTAAAGTCGTATTTCTAACAATGATGGCTAACAGCAAATAACTTTAGTTTTCTTGGTAAATAAAAAAAACAGTATTTATTCAAAATGTTTTACATTATTTAGAGTTAGTATTTGCTTTGTATAGGTATCATGTATTAATTGCTATAAATATTCATATGACTTACAGTGGATGCTTTGTCTTACTACCTTAATTTGATTTGCTTACCATAACTAACTGATGCGAAATGTATGGCAAGAATATACTTACTACCAATAAATTATTTATTTAAAGACATGTTCTTGTGTAGTTATGGTAACTAACTTTGTCGTCAGGTTTAAATTATTTTTATGAAATATTAGTCCTCCTCAGACCAAACATAAAAATAATAGTTACTTATTATACCGTACTGAGAAAAATGGGTTAAGTAAAGTGTTTACTTGATAAAAAATCATTTACAATAGATAAAGTTTTATTTGCAACTATTCTCCTCAATTAATACCTGCAACTAAACCCAGTTTCCTGAATGCAAGTTCTTACTGTAAATAGTGCTCTTATTAACGGCTATCATACAGCGTACCTGACAAATTCTTGTGTAATAATCGTAATCAAACTGTTGATATGTGGCAAGTAACGTATTACTTGTGACTATTGGTACTGTATCTAACTACAGCATATACTTAGTACAAATAACAATAATACTGATTGCTATTAAACTCATGTATTTTCATAAATTGGTAGCAGCTTGCCACAACCATGATTATTTGAGTTTTGCTGCACCTCGTGTGTTTTCGGGGAACCTTGGTAGTTTTACCGTGTTTTGCGCATAACCGTCATAACTCGTGTTGAATCACGTACACGCGATAGACGGATAACTCTCCCGTGTTTAATAAAGGTGTTTGCTTATTAATACTCGATAATACCTGTGTTAGAAGTTCGAAATAGAAGAATTGCTTTCATCTTGGGGCTTCAACTTCGCTACCTAAATGAATTTTACGTTTGATAATTCATCGTTTGATATGCACCCTTCATAATCATAAACAATATATCAAAATGTATTAAACGTTTAAGAGTATCGGCAAGTTGTATAAGGATTTCATTCAATCAGTTGGGGTAATTGTTATTCTTCTAAAGCTGCTTTTGAAACGTCTGTTCAGGTTAACGGTTATTTACTTGTTCTTTGATGTTATTACGTAGCTGAAACATTGCATTACATTCATATCAGGTCACTGTGTTTGTCTTATACAAAATAAAACTATTACTAATAATACTGCTTTTTTTTTCTTTAAGTAATAAGTATTATGTGCCATCTTTAGCAAATTTAATGCCAATTTAAGCTCCACAAATCTTCGATTATTAATGCAATCGAAGCTACAGCACACTGAAATATTAATTAAAAATTATTTGCAAACAATTTTGAATTACGCATTGCTTGGTACGCAGTACTTATAGTTGCGGTTGCATAAATAATCGAAGATTTGTGGAGCTTTTTTTCTACTTTATCAGTTATTCACACAAAGTACACAGTAAGCTATTTAATAAATATTTACTAAATCTCCTACATTAACAATCATTGAAAAACAAAGTTGAAGTAAGTATGTTGCATATTTGTAGCAAACCTTTACCTCTTATATATATAGTATTCAGTGAACGTGCGTTAATGATACTGTTTCCTTATCACAAGTAATCCAAATAGCTTGTATTAATTATGAAGGTGTGATAGCCTTTATAGAATAGTTCACTCACAGCCATACATCTACTTGACATGGGCAAATCTTTTACTTACAGCAACTACATGTATTCTTAACTACTTCAGTTCAATTATCCTCAGTAACTTCATAAGTTACCGGTATGAAACAGACCGTAAGTAACTTAGATTGTTTCTTGTTAGTATCAGTGTTTAGGATCTCTTTTTTGCTAGTGCTAAGTAATTTGTGCTTTTGTCCTCTATTCAGCTGTACTTTTTACTTACGATAATTATATTTTTATTTATGATTATTAAATATTTTTCTCAGTGGCGTATAGGTATTTTAGAATAATCTGTTTTATTCCCCTCAAAAGGACTAATATTTCATCAGCGGAAAACTGCTACCTTAAACAATAATATTGTTTAATGTAGCAGTTTATTGCAGTGTTATTGTTGGTAGGTAGATGCATTTATACATGCACAATGTGTTACTGTAGGTATTCTAAAAGTGTTAGAAAAATATTAAATACTTGAAAATAAGGCCACCATCTTCATAAAAATATAACTTACAATAATTTACAACTTAGCATAAAACATAATTGCAACACAATCCATACACTGCCACTGCAGATTAATTGTTTCGTTTTGTCACTTCGTTGAATGAGATAAATAAATAGTAGCATCACTTTTCTAAAACAATTAGACCCGTATGTACTTACGAATCAGGAACAAGCACAACATAACGATTCAAAATTTTAGTAGTTACCCCTATACTCAATAATATTCTTTAGTTAGTTTTTATTTACGCCAATTAATATTATTATTTACATTAATTGATAATATGCCAAATAACTGAGTTTATTAGTATATGATATATTTTATGAGTTGAGTATGATATTTATGATTTTATAACACAGTTGCAATAGAATTTATTTTTTCCTTTGTTTGGATGTGACCTATATATGTAGATTTGTTAAAGATTAAAGTATTATGTGACAACCACAATCTGCGCACTTATTATTCATCAACCGCTAGTACTAATCAATTCAAAGAATTAAGTAAACTAAATATTAAAAAGCCCGCTTGACATCTAAGGGAATCAAATTTTATTATCATCAGATACAAATTGTTTGAACCACAATAAAACTATGAAAAATCCGGAGAATATCTCTATTCATCAGACCGCAATGTAAATTTTTCTTACTACCATATTACATATCATAAATAAAATACTCTTCGTATTCGTCTATTCGTCATTGATAACAGACATTCATTTAGTATTCGCATCCAGAACGTTGTAAACCGATTTACCTTCAGTAATTTATGATTGCCTCCCGTTCGAACACAAATTGGGTATGTAAACGTCGAAAAAGGGAGAAACAAAAGCGAGAAAGGAAAACGAGATGCGACCAACAAGCAAACGCAGGCCCGCAAAACGAACGTCATCATAAACGACCGAGTTATGCGCGTAATCCGTCAAGTGCGAGTCAATAACTGAAACTCCAACCGCGCACCATCCGTCGTTGGTACGGACAATTTGTTTCGCGAGATTAATGATTTACGTTCATTTAAGCAACAAAAACACGATCAATTTACATCCGCGGTCTCGACAAAATGAATTACGGATGGAATTCTTGCAACTTACGGACGTCAGGAACGTTCGTTGTTCGAATATTTCACGGGGCTTTCTTCTGTCAGATGACTGACTGACCTGCACGGGAAATGATGTGCATCGGTCTGCGTGCTCTACTTCTGCTTTGGACTGGACATTATTCAGTCATTCAGTGGAGAGAAATGAAGGTAGAAAAGCGGCTTTGTTGGAACGTTAATAGTGTCTAACTCGTTATCCGGACTTGGTGTATTGTAAATCCAATTATGTTGCGGTTTGAAGTTAGTGGTATAGATGCGTTTACGTTATGCTTTACATTTCGTCTTAAAATCATAGATCGTTTTAAACCGTTTTTTTATTTAATTACAATAATGCCTTTCCAAGCATTTCCAAAATTTAAGAAATAATCTGTCAGATATTTTTCCATGTTATTTAGATTCTATTTTGTTATTTAGATTTCATCATTCTTTTACATTTATTTCCATAAGAAATATATTTAGAAAGTAATGCATCGTTTGGATGGCTCCATGTTCAATAATTTAAAAAAATGTGTTGTTAACTTTAAAACTTTAAGCTATAAAATGTGTAACGTTTTTCTTTTCCTTTATGAGAATAGTCTTACACGCAGCCACCGGAAACACTCCAACTTCTTTTTGTATTTAATCTCTGATTTCTTTTATCCATACCAGCAATCCAGCATCCTACACTGAAAGAAAATTGGCTGTGATTTTATATTATGTAAGCGGATTACCGTAGCCCTGTATATTAACAATAATATTACAAGATAACATATGGGACACTGCAAACTTCTCCTAGACCCCTCACCACAAACTGCACTAAATTGGACGTACGTTTCAATAGCAAAGCTATCATCATCAGCAGAAACACTGCAGTTCAGTAAATTATAGATAGACATATAATAGCTAATATGAAATGATGTTATTTTTCTTCGTAGAATTTAAAAATGGAATAATACATAGGCTGTTCCACTTAAAATAATGAAGTAAGTATGCGTTTTCCTACTTTTGGAACATCCTGTATAGTCAAAAACATTTTTAGGTTATGCAGCATAGAATTTTGTGAAACTTTTGTATAAAACACTGTTTTCTAAAATAAAAAATAGAGCTGTAATCAAAGACCCAGTCTCTTGGATGGAATTTATAAAATTTATAGAACTAATTTGTTGATGGCTTAGTTTCAAAATCACGGAAATTGTTTGCATTTTGATACCACAAATTTCTATTATTTTACACTTTACACACACAGAAAAACTATTTGCAATCAGATGAATTTAATTCGAAGTGTAATATCGATAATATAGTGTTAACGCTTTCAACAGTTCAAGAGATTCCGTAAATTACACAAGAAAATAATACGGAAAGCTTGCAAAATTTACATTTATATTTATTTTCAAAACAAGAATGACTATGCATATAAAATGTACTAGCACTTTCATTATGTGTAAAGAGGTTATTGATTTATATATATGTATATAATGTGGAAATGCAACAATACACTTATCTTTAAATTTTTAGAAAAAATAATAATGAAATTTAAGTGGAATAATAAATGAATGAGAGTTTAAGATGGAACTCTCATTATTAACGTGAAGATATTTGCTAAATTGTCAATCTGAAACTATGTATCCATAAAGGACAACAATAATTGTAGGACGACTTTAAGCCACTATACTTGCGTTAATTAACACTAATTAATAATTAGGTTACGTTAAAAACGTGTGTAAGACTAGGTAGATATTAGGAATATTATAATAAATATTAATATATTCGCTAATATCTACCTAGTGTTACACACGTTTTTAACGTCACCTAATAAAATTTAAGTTTAATTGTATAAATTTGCTTAATAACGTGTGCTATTACAGACATAATTGTAAAAACACGTTTAGAAAGCAAATTTAGTGATAACAGTATGTGGTTTTGAAAACTACCTTTAACTTAATGTAAAAAGTCCTGACCAAATTATTGCGATTCCATATGTTTTTCAGTGTAGTATCCTGTACTAACCTATACAGAAGGCACTAGTGATCTCTACGATATAATAAAGACTGATTTGGGAATGTATTGAAGAAGTAAATAGCCTGATAGTCAGCACTAATGTTACTTTACTGTGGGTGCCCGGACAATGGGAGGCTAACTACAAAACTCAAGAGGTAGCAGTCTTTCCGGAGACCCCATGTTAGACGGCTATCACAACAAAAGTGCCCTCAATATTTCCCGACTTATCTCATTCTTAAAACGGTTTCTGCTACAAGATGAAGAAACCTGTTGTGTGCCCGTCAATTCATATTTGCTACTTAGAAGTTCTTATAAACTCAGATGCTCCATTTTGACTTACCTACCCCATAGTGTTCAGAACGAGCCTTCATTATCATTCACGCTAGACTTCACGACACGGCTTTAACAAAGTCTATTTTATTCATTGTGTGAATGAATCGCCTGTGCATGAAGCAAATCTTTCATAGTGCCTTTATGATAATAAATGGTTAACAGCCTTACTGTATGTAAACAATTTACTATTTTAAAAAAGAATACAGATTACCAATTTGTTTAAAAATTAAGAAATAAGCTATTATAAAAGCAGTGCTGTGAGCGGAACTGTTTTCCCCTGCCTTTTGCAAAATGTATCCGTTTATCTTGTAGAGGCAACCTTGAGAATTCGCTTCATTTATTCTCTAGCTTTACACTGCAATATTCACACCGGAATGTGCCATTTTATATCCAAAAATGTGGATACAGTTAGTTCTACATTTATATTTCGGATACTGCTTTTTCAATAGAATTGTTAGAAGTACGTATATATCTATATCTAAGCAACTAACAATAAGCTAATATTTTGACAAATTGAAATTTAATGACATGGGGGAACACATTTAGTCATTTATTCATTTTGTTTTTTGGGATATATGCCTCAACATGATGAAAATGACGTTGAAATTTTGCGTATATGGAGTCCCGCAAGTGTCAGCCTTGGTGCCTGTCCTTTTCATTTTCTATGTTGCTGATGATATAACTTTTACTACATTACCTACGAAGATATTGAATTCATTGGCGATACTACAGTTTTTATAAGGGCCAAGAATATATGATTACTAAAAATAAATATGCCAAATCTTTAGACATACGTAAAGCTTTTGCTGTTTAGTTACTTTCTTTTTTGAAATGTTACCAGAAATATCAGTGTATTTGCACACCCTACTACTTCCTGCAGTAAGTACCGATTTTATTTTAAACATTAGTGCACTTTACGCCCGTCTTTAAGTGCATGGAAGTAGCGCCATTATGTATTGTGAGTACAGACACATGATTTTAGTGATCCCATATTTCTGTTTATCATATTCTATTGGTATCATATCACATAATTTCCGTGTTTTTATTCTGTCTAGGACTTATATTATATCTCGTATTATTTCTTTATGAATCAAACTGTCATTTCTGGTATTTAGTGAAGAATCAAAGAGAATCTGTATAAATTTCAAAACGATACTCTATTTCTACTTGCTACTCTTTCATTTTAAAAGCACCGCACCTTTCTCTTTTTCTTCTAGCGTACGGTGCATAAAATCATTTGTGGTAATGGACTTCTTTGAATTTCTTTCAGTCTATAATCATAGATTTTCCCCTGGCAAATCAATTTCTTAACCGTGACTCCACAATCATCAAACATAGTGTACTGAAGAGGAGTAATGCATGAAAGCGAAATCGAAATAAGTTGTTACGTCTAGCAAGAGAACTGCTTGTAATCGCAAGTCACGAAATGTGCAGAATATATTGCCCTTGAATAGAGACGAAGACACTGAGATTTCTAAATTATTACATAACATTTGTTTGTATTAGTGTTAAATTGTAAATGATTTATTTTACAAATATATGCATAGCCACAAGTTGCGCTATTAAATTAATAATGAATAAGATCGTATAATATCTATTTAATACCAGAATTACTACGTTTCGAATTCCTGACGCGCAATACTATTGTCAGCTACCGACTAGTGAATTCCATTTGTCATATTCTATTGTGTTTCGCAGTATATTCCGTTCTATGGGCACTTTTCCAGAAGAACCGAAACCGCAGCATCATTTCAATCTAATACCGCCTGACAATGCCAAGAATCCATACAATAAACATCCATTTGTAGGATTGAAATCTATTATATTCTCGTCAAAAATCATTCGTATATCACTCTCTCTCTCTTTCTCTTTCTCTCTCTCTCTCAATACACATATAATGTATGAATAGAAATATGGTGCGCGGAAAGGTACGACATCGCTGCAACATACATTTGATCGCTTCGCAGATTTGTCCATCTTATCGTTTAAGTTTCCGGAATCAAACGGTTATAAATACCCGTTTAACATGCAGACACTTCTTCGAACCATTCCGATTACAACTAAATACACCACATGACCTCTTAAAAGGCGGAAATAAAACACTGGAGACGCAGTCGCCGTTGTGTAACACCGTTGTAAAAAGTAAAAGCACAAAACGTAGCTACGTTTACGCATCGTGTAGCTTTTGAAGTCGGGACGAATTTATGCGCAATCGAGACTGACGCTGTTCTACTGTTACTTCATGCGGCACGATTCTAGGCATCGCTAGAGCTAGGTGATTTGTTGACTTGTCAATAGCCGTAACTTTACCGGGATCTTGGGCTGTCCCTGGATCGGGTGTCGGTGGGTTAAATGATTGCATGACATTGTTAATATTTTCCATTCAATTGACTATCGGTTATCTTGCCGCGCTTAGATGATTTATGAGATTGATTCAATTTGTTCGGCGATTGTTATCTGCGATTTACGTATGTGAGAAGGAGATAAAAGGTATTGCAGTGAGTTTTGGTTAGAGCGTACTTAATAGAGGATATTTAACTGGAATTAGAGGTATCATCTGAATCCGGATAATTTTGCATGAGGATATCTAGATGTGAATGCCATTAGAATCCTCTGTCCTAAACCTGAGTGGTCTGAATTAGTGTTTATTATAGCGATTAGCATAGTTGTATTACATAAATAAATATTTTAAATGTAAATCTTTGATTTAATTACTATTAGTTAGAATAATTAGGATTTGTTACGGGATTCGTTCGCTCTCAACTTGAAGGTCTCATCGGATCGAAATAATTTATTCAAAACACATTTTTTTGGGTTGGTACAAAAAAAAGCTAAACAATAAAATACAATGACATACAAATCTTAGGATATGGATTGACACCTATTACGATCCACAATTGGTGTTCGCTCTTACACCTCTACGCTTGCTACGCCTTTCCGGTCCACTTCGAAAATCCGCAAACCTAAGCGACGCTTCTACTTAAACCTACCTGCGAAACTTAAACCGGAAACTTATTGGCGTGGTCTCTGGGGGATGAAAAGGCAGGCGCTTTCGTGGCCGCTATGCCCCAGTCGGAGACGGCCGTTCAGGTCCTTGAAGTGACACAGCTCCGCGGCAGGAGACTGCTGACTGGAATGGCGCCACCCACAAATACACACAAAGGCCTTAGTTAACCCTGAACGTGGGATATCAGGGTTGCATTCACAGACTCACGTTGCCGATCAAAATAGGGGTAAACGCTTAGGGAACACGTCGGTCCACGTAAACCACCATAGGTGGAGAGATACACTTGAGTAGATGTAACAATGGTCGTTTAATGATTTAAAAAAAAAAACAAAATACAAAGTAAAGCGTAGAAAGCCGGAGAATATGATTGAGTTAATAAAATCATATGCAAAGTAGCATAAAAAAAGAAAAATATGTAATGAGCCGAGTACACAGTATTGTCTTACGGGTATCTCGGAAATGTTATACTAAATTAACAATAACAGAAAAAAAGGTGACACTTGTAAATGAACCCTTGGCACAACACCAGGGGAGGTGCATATACATTGACCAGTACGTGTAATACCGGTGGTGAAAATAATTATTACAAACCGTATTATTGCTTTTTTCCCCTCAAGATCTTGATGGTTCTCAAAGTAACCTGGTACAGAGGTTGTACCAGAACAATTCAGAAATGTGACTAAGAGTGTTTCTATGCCAGGTTTAACTTACAGAGTAAGCGTTTCGGATTAAAAATAAAATATACAAATTGAAATTTAAAATAATTAGTAAATGGAAAATAGTGAAATTATTAATTAACTAAGCTTGCTTAAGAAGCTGAAAGATTGGCAAAAAATTTCCCAGTGAAAGTTAAAATGATTAAAACTACGTATGAAAAGTTTACTAATAATTACTTAAACTTACTAACTCGTTCATAAATTTCCAAGTGAAATTTCATATAATTAATGCTATGTATGAAAAGGTTACTAATAATTAATTAAACTTACTAACTCGTTCATAAATTTCCAAGTGAAATTAAAATAATTAATAATTCAAAATTCGGTAAAAATTTACGATTTAACAGTTATGCCAGTAAGGTAGACTTGAAGAAAATAATAACCGAAACGATTCAAGCTTGGCAAGCAAGAGAGAAAATATCGGCTCCTTGTAATAGAAGGGACCCGATATCTTCTGTCTCACTCGCTTCCGCTCGCATCGTTCGGATACTTTTTTCTTCAAGTGTACCTCTGGTCGCGGAGAAAGGACGGCGATATCCGGTCGCTTCGACGGTCTCGAACAGTTGAGCGAGGGCGATCGCTCTTGCGGATAGTAGAGAGAGATAGAGAGTCGGACTGCCGCAATCGGTCGCTGAATTTCGCCCAGGAGGGAAAAAAAGGTATTTCGTCAGTAGTAGCCCTCCACGAAAACTCTAAATCGTAAGGAACACGTAGCCATAAGCAATCATCAGATAAGAGGAAAAGAAATTCACATAACTGACTTTTCAATCAGAGTTTCCTAAAATTTCAAACACGTGTCGGCGTAGTTCTTTACAAAATAAGCCGGAAAAATTCCGTAACAAGGAAAAACTTCCACAGAGTACGCTCACTTGAAGCCCAGTAAATTAAATCGTAGGGGAAATCTTACCGCCTTGATAAAATGGCGAAAACCTTCCACGAGGTATAAAGTATGATCTTTTCCACTACACGAACTACACCTCTTTTCTATTCAACGTGCACAACTTAAAAGAGACCGAGATAACGGCGCAAGGAAACTCCTTACCTTCTAGAAGAACTTTTTTTTCCCAGAAACGTAACACACCTCGACCTTTGGCGACACCTTTTGAACATAGTACGGAAACATAAAATATTTATATCGATAAATGAAGACTTTACCGCTGCGGAAATATATAAAAAAAAAAATGACGATAAATCATAAAGAGAAATAAAATAATGAACTGGGATGAACAAAGTCGGGAATCCAGCCTCATTAACCGTTACGATTTTGAATTTAAATGATAAGGCAAGGTACGCAACTACGTATGTATACGAGACGTGAGGGTTGCATACAGGTGAATTAATGCAGAAAATAAATTTGCACGTAACAACGCTTAACTAGTAATCTAAGTTATATATATATTATGATCGTGCAATAAGTGAACTTATTAATATGATGGTATTTAAGAAATATAAATTCAAAGTCTTAATCTAAGGTCTAGTCAATTTTGCTTGAAGGGCTTTATCACGTGATAGCGATTTTATAAAAATATAATCTTAATTCGGTGCAACAAAAGAAAGAAAAATAAAATATGTATAAAACTTAGCTGGTAACTTTGATGGGTGTCGGTGTATGCGCCCGGGAGGGTGTTTAGCGCGTTACGCTGGTGTCATAGTCGTGGTCCAATTTGCTCCCTGTACGCGGTGCAGCGGTGCAGGTTAATTCAACGATCAGGATTTGGTCTCCCAAATTAGGTACTTCGTTCACCCTCTACCTCACCTTCAAATCAAAACAAAATAGGTCCTGAGGACAGGACCGGATTACCAAAACTAATAACAGTTTACAACCGAAAGAAAAGTCAGCTAACCATTTTGATGCAAGACCATATCTTGTATTGTACTTAATATGTTTTCATCTTTATTTATTCATTATATTCCTTTATTTATGTTTAAAAGAATTATAATTAAACATTTGATATCGCACACGCACTGATTTTTTTTGTATTGCTAACAAACTTAAAAACAATATCTCCATAAGAAAATGTTTT
Organism: Protaetia brevitarsis; assembly: GCA_004143645.1. Taxonomy (NCBI): domain Eukaryota; kingdom Metazoa; phylum Arthropoda; class Insecta; order Coleoptera; family Scarabaeidae; genus Protaetia; species Protaetia brevitarsis. Next base: position 3,441,536 of record RXPK01000195.1, on the reverse strand, counting down.
TAGTGCTCATATGTATCATCCGTGATATTAAAAAGATTCCTGATTGAAACCTCATCTGCCGATCTTCACGTGCAGATTGCATGATTCCTATAGTCTGTTGACATGTAATCTGTTCCTACCAAAAGATGAAATTGATTATTCTTCATTTAAATCCATTCGTGCATAGCGTTTCAAAAAAAGTATATAGAATTGTTTCTCCTAAAATAACAAAATTTATCACACTATCCACTCACAGCGATGTTGACGAATTATATTCCACAGCCGAGTGATTTGTTAATGAAATTGTACCTAAATTAGCGCTGTTGAACAGGACAACGTTTATAAGGTACATGAGGGTGGCTTTAATTTAGAGATACATTTCGTTCGAACCTTATCTGCCATGGGAACAAAAACAGTGGAAGCCGTCGTGCAATCATCTCATAATACGCATAGTTATATAATCATACCAACAATTTCAACAAATGGACAACTAGTATCCCTTCCTTTCGTGTTAAAAAGCAACAGCTTTATTTGGACCGAATGTGCAAAAAAAGACTCTTTTGGGAAACAGTACCAGCTATATAGAGGTAAACATCCACCATATGGTCGATGTATCATATTCGGAACCATTAGAAAAGTGAAAAGTAGGGATGCATTGGTAATATTACGTGATACAACGCTTCACTTGACAGCGTACAGTTGCATTTTGTTGGCGAAATAGAGTAATTCATGCTATCTCCCTTCCAGACTAGTTCCGACCTGCAATGCCCTGACTATAGGTCGACTTTTTGATCTGTATATCTGCATCAATATCAGAGAACCTGATCTCACAGTATTTTAAAGTTTGGTTTTCTTACCAACTGCTGAAGCTGAAAACGATTTCTTAATGGATTCGTGGAGTGGACGTTACCCGAGTTATGTGAAAATGACGGTAAGAATGAACAAAAAAGTCAACATTTTTACGATTGCTAAGAAGACAATTTCAGTATTTAACATTCTGTGATGAAGTACTACTTACGGGATACGATTTATCTCTACACCAAAGCAACAGCATTATTCAGTCACAATCTTTAGCACATGATCAATTGTCATCGCCGAGGATCTTCAATCAAACCTAAATCGCTTATAGTTTTCGAGATCCTCATATGAATAATGAAAAGAAAGAAACTCACTCTACATAAACAAATTTTTGCACATAGTTCATCGGACATATATGATGATTAGTGGAGGCAACGAAACTTTCATTATCATTCACGATAGATCGTCTGCTTCATTATACAGCTTTAAGCAGGGTATTTAATTCATTGCGTGAATGAAGCGCTTATCCATGAAATAAATCTTTCATATTGCCTTCGCGAAAATAAACGTGTTTGTATCTAAACAATTTACTGTTTATTTCATCAATAAGTCAGTATTAATATGCTATTTGCCTAAAAAATTAAACCGAAACCCATTATAAAAGCCATGCCGTGAACGAAGCTGCTTGCTCCTGCCTTGCACGAAATGTATCCGTTCATATCGTGAAAGCAACCTTGAGCAGTTGTTTCATTCGTAACCTAGCTTCGCACTGCAATATTTACTCATAGCTATACAGGCGAATGAAACTTATGTGTATCCCAACACTAATGATGATACATGATGATCCTTGGCAAAGTGAAGTACGGCGCCTGTGCCAATAATGTCTAATTGCTATATATACACATAAACTTTTACGTATAAATATAATATTGGGTTAAATGTATGTTCTTCATACTAAAAAAAAAAAACAATAGAATCTTATTTCACCTTGAAATCCCGTTCCAATCAATTGCTAAATGCACACAATGATACATACTGTTAATTCGTGTCTTAATAGATTATAAACACGCCGATACCCTTGGGGGATATATAATTAAGAGAAGAACAACGCAGTTTATCTCCTGGAATCACATTATTGTACTTACATCTTAAACAAAGTAAAATATACTCTCAATTTAATTATTCTCCGCTCGTGCATTATTAAATGTGATCAAAGGAAGGTTATTTTCGAACGAATATAATTAGAAAAAAAATCGTGATAAATAAGCAATATCTCCACCATACCATGCATACAGAAGGAGCGCTGATCGTGGAGATACCGGAGCTAATCCGCTCCGGTCGGGTGAATATTATTCTATCATTGTCATGCACGTTCATAAATTAACTTATCGGATGGATCCATCGGCCGTAAGGGAGAGGGAGAGATGACTTGTCGGCGGCATATTAGGATCGTTTAGTTAATAGTAATTAAGGCCGGTCGTTGAGCACGGTTGGCCGCTGCTCTTGTTCCGTTGTCAGGGAGTCGACCTCTCTGCATGGATGAGTCAGACTCGACGGGGTATATGGAAATCGAGTGTCGTTATGTAAGGCTGCGGTGATATTACCTACAGATAGTTTATGTACGGCAGCTTATCAAGAATGATATCGGTTGTGCGATGTGTACTAGTAATATACATAATGTAGCTTTCTCTAATAAACAAAAATAAAATAATGGGTCGAGTTCGGCACCATTAAGTGAGCTCCCTACATTATAACAAATCCTTATTAAGATCTTTTTTGATTTGATGCAGTGTTTCAGAGATATTCCGTTGTCTCAAGATAAAAAACTTACCCAGTATATCACAGATCATAGTTTAAAATGAACTTAAACACTACATATTGACTGGTCCCTGAAATTCATCCGCAGCACTCAAGTGAGGGAGCAGGACAAGTTACTCCAGGGCGAGCTTTGTCTGTTTTAGTGGTAAATGGATCGACAATGAGCCAAACAGTAACTGTGAAATAACGTTCAGTCAGTCGCTAAATCCGGGTTTTACAGTTATACAATAAGCAAAAAGGATTCGTGTATAATTCAAAATATTGAAGCATATCAAATAACACATAATTGTGCTGATATAAAAATTCAAATTCATATACGACTAACATTTTCATGACGTATTGCAAAGTTTGAGTTCAAAAGAAAGAAGAAACTTGCAATTAATATTGAAATGCGGATGTGATTACCCACTGTAGACAACATACAAATAAAAATACAATAATTATGTGAATAACAATGCTTATATTTACAGGGTTCCTTCCTGGTTTTAAGATTAATTATTAAAGCAAATACGGATACGATTCTATGATAGAACCCTACATCTTCATCACCTCAGTTTTGCTGAATTATTCTAACCAGATTTATTCATGAATCTGCGAACATTCCTAAAGCAGAGGTAAATTATACATTAAACATCAATAGCGGGATTTGCAAAAAAATGAGCATATTATGTTACTAGCAATGGTTATTGCTAAAACATGTAATGCAGCAACTAATCTTAATTTGACCATGAGTGTATATGTATGGGAAATTTCAGGAGATTGTGTTCGGTTTTTTTTGTAGAATACGCAGTGCGGCCTAAAATATATTATATTGACAACTACATATTTGTCACATTCACTCGTCTGTAAACAGAACACAAAATCTTCATTGTGTTCATATTTTTCGCTAATATCTCAACAAAATTAAATATTGTGATGGATATATTTTGGCTATTTTTTGAAATAAATTAGTTAGCAAATAAATAAATGTGTACTTGTTGATTTAGTTTCTTTGCTGTTGGAGCAATATTACTGTCAATGCTATCGCATTTCATTATACACCGTTTTTCATTTGTATTGTCTTTAAAAACACTGTCAAATTTGTACAAAATACACACCGATTTTCAGAATTGTTTCTTAAAAAGGCCTGTTAGGATCGAGTGGTCTTGATGAAACAATTTCGCAATTTGTACTTTTATAGGCAGTTGGGTGCGCCTAACTGACGTAAGGATAAAGGATTATCTGGTACAATCAATCTTCGGAGTCACGTTCATGTTGCTTTTGCTTAAGGATCAATTTTTTTTTTAACAAATATCTGTGGTGTTTTTTCTAAGGAGCCATTGAATGGTGCCCCAAACACACTTTAAGTTTTTTTTCTGATAAATTAAAAACTTAATACTCCTTCTTTCTATACCCCTGGATTCTCTTCTTCAATTCTCTTAAATATTTTTGGAAATCTTCAAATGCAGAACGTTGATTTAGATATTTTTTGAAAAAAAATATGCCAATTTGTTCAGTTGTTTCTCACTGAGAAGCGAGATTCAGTTTTCAAATTATGGATTCGAATAAGAAGCAAGTACATCGATCAAGGGATATTTCTGCAAATTTTCCATGTTTTAATCATAAATAAACATTTGGTCCAATTATCTAGTTTGCTTTGCTTGTTATTTCGCTAAAAATGAATTTAGGGAATTTTCCCTTACTAAATAAATACCCAGCTCGAAATACTTAATTCTATAATAATAATATAATCTATTATTCGAATGATTTTTACGTGACTTTGCCAAACTCAGAATTTTTTATTCATTAATAACCAATAACATTTTAAGCAAAATTTGTAGCAACACTATTATTTCTATTATTCCAAACATTAATTTACTCTAAACCAACTATCACATTAACAGAAGAAAAAAAAAACAACGTTATTTCAAAAATGGTTTTAGGCAATTCTAAGTAGACATACGTTTACTTTAATTACTGAAACCTAGTAATAATTTAGTTTTTATATATACAAAACTGCGCATTTATAATCGTTATTATACTTTTACTATAGAAGCTCAGTATCATTAATAAGCGTTATATAAAAAGCATTTACACTTTCCAATTCCAATATTTACATGATCTTAATAGGATAAAAAACTAATATAGCGTACTAAATTCGACTATATGGTCTTAATTGCTTTGTAACTCCATCTGTCTACCGTTCGTTGTTTGTCTGTGAAGCCAATTAAAAAGAATTAACGTATTCTAATTTATTTAACAGGTATGTAAACAGCAAGCGCTTACTGTATTGTACTGTGTTGTTTGGTGTTGGCTAATTTGCTGCTCTCCTGAAATTGTATCGAGATCGTATAATTTCGAATTCGCGTTATAGTTAATTTAGATGATAGCACGTACTGGAGAATTAGGTCAAACGAAGCATTGGTCTGCCTCGCGTGTGGAGTCGAAACGCAATGATAATTTGGGCTCCAGTTACCTCTTCAGAAATGTGTTTGTAATTCGATTGCGTACTTGTCAGTATAAACAAAAAACTGGGAAAGCCTATATAAATACCTTTACGATAGAGATGTAGATAGAATGAGTATTTTTTACTCGCCGAGATTCGAAGTAACGATTACCGCCTGTCAAAAGTATTCGGTATTTTTTGCGCGTAGTTATCAGTGCCGCCGAGAACCGAATGTAACTATTATCTACTTATTAAGTAACTGCAGTCACTGGTTCGGCAAAAGTAAGGGAGTTCCGAAAGGGAAAGACACGAAATATTAGGTTCAGTCCTTTAACAAATTGTATCAAAAATACTGTAATATACTCTATTGTTGCGTGATCTTAGTGACGAATGCATAAAATAATTCAGCATTTAATTTTTATATTTGAATATTACATATGTTTAGTATAATTTAATGGTTTTTGGTTCATGTTCATGACTAACTTTTTGTTAAATATCCATTTTCAAACATTTTTCATTAAGAATACTAATCTTATAAACAAAAAACCTTGTATATCCCTAATAATTTGAGACTTTTCTTTGAAATAAAAAAAATAAAGGAAAATTAAATCCACAACCTATTTTTGATTTCTCTTGATGTAACTCTCAAATAAATCTCGTTACATATATAAATAAAATAATAGTGTTTCTTTATTCCTTTAATGTAGGTGTACAAAGGCATGCATAAAGAACATCCCATTATATCGAAATTGAACAAAATTGAAAACAGCAATTGTTGTATATTTTTAAAAAAATATAACCTAAATATGTAAAATTGGTTTGACTGTACTTAATATTATGTTAGCAATTTTCTATAATTGATGAGAACAAAGTCCCTATTTTGAGCAATATTATTAATAATAATTTATTGTATAAATTTATATAGTAAAAATAAAAAAGATATCTTAGCAATGTTCGGAATACCACAGACCAGTAATCGTGTAACTTTTCTAAATATTCTAGAAAATTTTCACAGTTCATATTGAAATTAATTCGAATTGCTAATTCAGCTTTAACAAGTTCCTCTCTCATCTTGTTACGGTCTTCTCACCAAACGACTTACATAATTAAAATATTTCTTTCCAACAAGGGCATTAGATACTGGTAAGTACTGAAAAAGTTCCCAGTATCGGTAGATCACAATTTTTCTGTAAGTGTGATTCCCACATTCTTTCTGTTTTAAGCTCACTGTTACGTATTAATAATATTATTTTTGTACACAAACAATTTTGTACAGTCATCAAATTCACTGGTTGTAGGGGTTCTAATAATTTTAAAACCTTATTGAAGCCTAAGTCACGTTTGTTACTATTAAGAGCACTGAAATGTCGTGGTGGGCTTTTGTTAAAATCATAGAATTTATTTAAATATGTTAGTGTTCTGTTTTAGATCTCCAGAGCTTCTTCATTAAATCTGTTTTGTTGAAATGAATTAAATTTTTTTAGATAAGTTCTAACTTTCGCCCCAAAACAGTGATTCCTTCTTCGACTATCAATTTTTTTTCCTTCAGGCCAGTCATTATATCGTAAAGACAGCAAAATTCTTGCAACAGCAGTTTTTATTTTGTGATGCCTTCCAGGACTTTTACGCTGAATATACCAATAGCCACAACTGCCTAATTTATCATCCGGATTGCAATACCAGATGCATTGTAGAATTGAATAACATTATTCACAAAATATTGCCACACTTTTATGTTTTGTACGATGCCATATGATAAAAAAAAATAATCGATGAAATATTTTATATTTTTCAGTTATGTGTAATATTTGTGATCAGTGCTGAAAGCTGAAACCCTTGATTTTAATTACGATGTATGAAAATAGTCGAAGTGGACAAATAATAATAAGTAAAGAAATCTTACATCACTACTTTACTACTCTCACACCAGTGTAGCCATAAACAGTTCTTTAAGAATCGTAGACGCTGTCCGGCCTGTACTAAATGGAGAGAACAGGGCAACACGCACTAGGGAAGCATATAAATTGCGGAATTCTCAGTAGGACAACCGTAAAGTCAACCGGGAACTAATATCTAAATATCTCAATAACCAACCCGTCTTGTATAAACTTAACACGCGGCTGTATTGTTTGAGTAGTAAATTAAGCATTAACTTGCAAATTTTTTAACGAGTTAATTTACTTAACTATATACTCTTTATCACTGATGAGATATTGGGTATTAAACACAACGCTGACTGGCGAAAACGTTTTGCCAAAACGAATCCCGTCTGCGTCAACCTATCATCGCTTCACGATATCGCTTTAAGTGAACGTGACATTTGATTGACGAGTACCTAACTGTTTATATACATGTGCGAGGTTAGTTTGCTTTGCAAATTGAGTACCTATATGACTATATTTGGACGCAAACGAAAAAAAAAGTAATAATCTACTCCATGGCATGGCGTCGAAACCAGTTTAGTATAATTCAATGAACTTCTACTTATTAGTCATGAATGTCTATGATTATACGTGCATGTATCATTAGGGCGAATGGTAGGGTATTAATACATAGTAAAAGCGTTGCTTAAAAAAGTGTCGACCTTCTGGTTCTTATACTGATATGCTTACAGGCAATTAGGAACTTGCTGTCAAGATAAACAGAACTGCAGATTTAAACAAACCTTTTTTTTGTACAATATTAATATTAATTAACTACATACATATTAACGATGGTTGCGTGAAGATGTTGATTATCTTTAATTCGATTTAAATAATTCTTGAGCCAATTAAACTTGATTTTGTAGTCTGACTTACAAATAAATACTGCCTTATAATTCCAGTTGTGTTTTATTGCATTTTTTATTGTATATTTTTAAAATTCATTCTTGAAATTAAAAAAAATTAGGTTTGTTGTGTTTGTTTTTATCAGAAAACGAATTTTTAGCGTTTGTTTACATTTACCCCGAGATCCTAATGTTCTCCTCTGAAGCTACCTATTTGAAATCCTAGATCAATGTTTAATTTTTTCATCTGTATAAAACGTTACATATAACAAACGTTAAGTCATAGATACATATAATTTATGAAATATTCACCGTAACACTTTGTTTTAAAGAGAAGATAAATTCGCGGCATATTTCAAACACACTACATCTCTATTTTATAATGAGTGTTCACAATTGCCCCTGTTTATGTTTGTCCCAGTTTTGGGTACGTATTTTTACAATATTTATTTTCTAACTGGTTATAACTATTAAAATCTAAACACCATTATTCGGACACTCAAATTTACCCATAATCCATTCTAACCAGGAACTAAACGTTGAGTCGATACCTGAAGGTACCAGTTAAATGACTAACTAATTGCTAGGCGCTAACGAACTAAAGATGAATAAAAACTTTTCTACTGTTATTAAAATGTTGAACCGTTACCTTGAATACGATTGGTTGATTTTTTTTAACGTATTTTAGGAAATGAGATGTCATTATTTATCATTCGTATTCCGAATATTAGTTACATATAGTTACTGTTAAGTAATCAAGAACTTCCTGGTTTCTGTAATAATTACAAATTATTGTTCAAATATTAGGAAATTTATTGTCAAGTTAGCTAAACCTAGTGCATATGACCTTACCTGGATTTACGGTTAGCATGGTTAGATGCAAGCCATATATTGTATTAATACTTTATTTATCTTTCATAACTTTGAATTAATAATATTAGGGTCGGATCTTCAACAAGTTATACAAAAAATGACTTACTGTGCGTCATTTTTGTGTTATAAGAATGTCTAAAACAATTCAACATTTGGGTTTCATATTTGTTAGTGAAACCAATTCAAAAAATAATAAATTTATAGATAGCATATAACAAAATAATTAGCAGTTTGGAGTTCGCCTATTGTGCAATCTGTGTTTCCGCTGTCAGTTAATGTGTCAAATTTTCAATTGTGACATTGAGTTTGATCGGAATTATGTGTATAGTCCGTGCTATCTTTAGAAAGACATTATCCCTAAAATCTAAATTTGTTGGAAAATTTTTCTATAATCATAGTATCATTAATAGATGAGTGCTCAGTGCAGCAACGAGAGGGCGGTTGGTTTTACCATTGTTTAAATATATCTAGTTAGTCAACGTAATGCATTGTCGGAAAAATAAAGTATTGCTCAGGGAAGTGGTGCACTCTATCGGTGAATGTAAATTGATTTGAAAACGCGACAAATATAACAGGTATCTCGGTCAGAGAGAGAGAGACAGATTTCTGTGTTCTATCTATCTGCGGAAACGACGGAATCCCGTATCGGTGTGATGTGTGATTCACTCGCATTGGGGAGTTGTGTGGCCCGGGGAAAGGGAGGGTGGATACACGATGACGCTGTGATGACGCACCTCGCGATAATTTTCGTGTTCGTTTACATTAGAAGGATAGTATTCTAGGGTATTCTGTTATAATATAAAGAAATCGAAAGTATATTGCGAGGCACGTTCTTGTTGACAAAACATTAATTGAACAATTTCCTAAATTGAGGTTTTTTTTTAAGAATAAAATATTTAAACTTAAAACAAAAAAAATATCTCTGAAAAGACAAAAGTTAAATCTAAAGAGACGAAAATTTGCCAAGAAAAAAAAAAAAACCAGAAAACTACTTCTCAATTTTTAGTTTTCTAGTTTTTAAATTAATAAGTTATTTTGTTAACTTAATTTACTTATGTTTATGATTATATAATAATCAGAAAATGTTTTTTTATTAAGAAGAATAAATATTTAGTTTGATAATATATAATCGTTATTTTTTTTACATGTATGTACCATTTTATTTTACTTTTTGATAGTTCTAATTTAATGTATACTCTATGTATATGGTTTTTTCTTATATTTACAAAACATTTTTTTACCTGATTTACTTATGTTTACTATTACATAATAATAAGAAATTCGTTTTTTATTATAATGAATAAATATTTGGTTTGGGAGTATAAATTGCGATTTATTTTTACATATATATACCATTTTAGTTATTAACCATAACACGATGACGCGTTCGCGCTCTTTCTCTTGATTGGCTGAAAAGTTACGAGGTAACCTTTGGGCAAGATCCATATATACAAGGTTACCTCGTAACTTTTCCGCCAATCAAGAGAAACAGCGCGAACGCGTCATCGTGTATGCTGTTTTTAATAAGTAAAGTGGTATATATATATGTAAAAATAAATGGAGATTTGTACTCCCAAACTAAATATTTATTTTTTATAATAAAAAACGAATTTCTACCATCATGTAATAGTAAACATAAGTAAATCAAGTAAAAAATATTATATAAATATAACACAAAATAGAACTACACACATAGAGCATAACATTAAATTAGAAACTAAGAAAAAGTAAAGTAGAATGGTAAAAAGATAACGATTATATATTATCAAACTAAATATTTCTTGTATGTAGTAGTCTAACTATAAAGCTTATATTTAAATCGAGATGGACATCAACGGAGTGTCGCCATCTACCGCTTTTGTCCAGTGTTCAAAAATCCCTTAACTATTTTGTCCATAAGGTTGTCTAACTAGTATATATATATAAACAATGGTTTTACCAACCAGTATTGTTTTGACGATATTTATTGCCTGATGATGGTCAAATTTTTGACCGAAACATGTAGTAAACAAATTACAAATTTGGAGATTGGAAAGAACTTTAATTATACAATTATACATATCACCAATTATGAACTCACAACCATATATGTATGTATATATTTAATTTATTTAAATATTTATGTTTTGGCCGAAATAATTCATTAAAACAGTAGACTCAATGTTCGTGATAAAAAAAAATAACAGAAAAGTTACTAAAAGTATTAACGATATCTGTTTTCAGATTTCATTTATCGTTTGTTCTTACGTGTATCATTCTAGTTGTTGATTCTCTTTAGAAATAATTTTGGTATTCTTATAACTGACTTTATAAACGTTATTTTAAATTCTGACCAATGTATTTTTTGACAATTATTACAGTTAATTTTACAAACTAAATACTTTTCCCAATAACATCTGCTGTTTTTTTAAGTTATTAAATATCCCCAACTTTTCCAGAATGTTATATCTTAACGAGAGGGTATTTCAGGCTCAAAGTCACGGGTAAAATCTGCAAACAAGAGATCCTCCTAAGTTGTGTCGACAATAGGGATGCATGTAGCAATCTATGTCGAGCACGTAGACACGACTATTATCAAGAAAAGAGGCGGAAAAATTAATTTTCTTCTCTTTTTAAATATGAAATTATGCTGAAAATATTATGTAAAATCTCCAACTAAACATTTATTTAGATAATTGGTGAATAGAACGCATGCACGACGTGCAGTCTCATAATCACAGCCGGTAATGAAATTGGTGAATAAATATTTGGCAGCCGTATCGATGCATTTCAAAATGTGCCTTTCTTTTAATAACGGAAAGATACATACACTGCTGTTGCTACTGTTTACAGCAGAATTATACATATCACATGGTTGGCAAGAAAAATGCGTCCTAAAATTAAATCTGCTGGGAAAAATGTTATAGCTACATTTATTATAACAATACAATTGGCAGCCAAAATATACTTATATACAGTCACGTTCTTGTGATTAATACTTTATTAATCAATAAATAACATTATGACGTCGGAACATCGGAATGAACAGAAATAACATTAATCCCTCCCTAAAATCCAATAAATAAGCTTAGTTGCTACAAGGGTGTTTGTTTCGGCCGAATAATCAGTCCACCATAATAGGGGCCGCGGTTGTAGCACTGTCATGCGTAGAGTTTTCCACGTAATTCTTTTTTCTTCGCTGCATACACCCGTTTAATTTGTGTCGTTTATATTGTATCAGCTGTTGCGGAAATGCCGGCCAGCTCGTAAAGATATCGTGTCGAGATAACTATGGATCGTCTGTAATCCACAATTTCGGGGCCCGGCTAAAGGGGTTGTATTACGCTGCTTAAAACGTGAATACGCCGTGATAGATGCTCTGATATCTATGGGGTTTATCTAAATTCGTAAGATGAATTCTGTGTTATTTGTTATATCCTGGCAGGACCATATCCTTTGACAGTTGATAAAACAATGTTTTGTAGTGATTACTGTAGATGTATTGTTATGGTGACATTATAGAATAATAATATATATGTATTTACTATTTTACTTTAGTTTATATTTTAAAACTAATTAGATATTATAAAGAAAAAAGATAAAAATGTTAGCAGGCAGACAGCACAGACGCATGTCCCAGGTGATGTAGGGAAATCTCTGCATTTGGCAGTCCTTCAAGCATTTCTTTCAGAATATTCCCTTCAGGAAGAAATGATCAGCATGATACAGCTTGATACCTACACATCGAATTATGAATGGTATATTTTACAATAGATATTGGTCAGATTAAATTTGGATCCAAGTTCAATTCAAATGCAACATTCTTCATTTTATACCAGTGTAATTTATTTCATTAA
>RXPK01000195.1:3358528-3428640 GCA_004143645.1 Protaetia brevitarsis | reverse complement strand
TTTATAGTTCTCATATTATAAATATTTTATTTTCCCCTCATATTGGTATAATTAATAGACTTTTCGAGGACCTTACTGAGGTTGCTTAGTGAAATGATCAGAATTTCAAATTCTGTAATGCTCATATACTTCCATTGTCTTGGTTAGTGAAACCAACCACTAACCAACCTCTGTAAGGGACGAAGAAGTCTCAAGTATTTTTTTTTTTAATTTTAGCGATATTCCCCAAATAACATCTATTTTATTTTACTTTCACTTACCGCATTGTATGATTCTGTGATTAAATATATTGTAAACCTTGAATTTACTTTATAAAAATGTGATTGTTATCCAAGTAAACAAATTCATGTTACTTACTTGAGATTTATTCCTTTCTTATACGTGTTAAATTTCACTGAGAGTCACTTTGTAAGTTTTAAAATAAAATCCAACGTTTTTTACACTTAAATGTTTTCATTATCTCACAAAGTCGACCTATAGTGTTTATACACTGTTCATAAGATTTTAAAAACCGGTACTTTAACTTGAAATAAGTACTTTTTTACATTGCACGTTGATAAACACAGATACTGCTATAAAAATCTCGCGTATACTGCAATAGCTGCCAGTTTGCCTTTTAAACGATTAAAAATAACATTTTAATAATTTAGACATTGTATTCCATTTCAAAAATTAAAAACTTTCGTATACGAGGCTGTATGCTGTTCTAAAGCATTAAATGTGTATTCATATGTGTAGCATTTTCAAAACTATAAAGTATTCCTCTTTACAGAAGTTGCCAACGAAAGAATATCGTTAGCATTTATTTATTCTGGTAAATAGGTAGGTACACGTACAAATATAGGCAACCCAGGTGTATCCGCTTTGTTTTACATCAATTAACCTCTAAGTTTGTTTTCCTAGTTCCAAGAGCATATTCGATTGGTTATGGTAATCCTCAGATTGCTTGTAAGTACATCACAACCCTTCGAGCATTAATTCAGCGATGGTGCTGAAGTGAACATCGAATACTAGTTTAGATTTATATGCAAACGATGCATACATATTGAATAGGATGTCTAGTGATCTGTGGTTAATTTATTAGTAAACGTCAAATATAGATGCGATAATTCAACAATCAATGTTAAACCCGCAGCGTGATTTATCGATAGGAGGCAATATTAATATGAGAAAATACACATATTTTACAGATACATATAGTGGTGATAAATCACACTCGCAGATTGCACTAAAATCTTATGATGATAGGAAATTTATGCATTTAATTTGGTGGTATACATTAGAGTCACTGTTTTCATTGTACTCTCCCGAAACAAAGCAAGATTTAAGAAGTAGATAATTCGATATCACGAAAACTACACATCAAATCAAAAAAACGTTGTGAGTGCAAATTGTTAGTCTTCGACCTCTCACTTCCATCCACTTCTACTAGATGGGGCTAGGGGGCTAGGGTCAACTGTGGCGTCTCAAGTGGAAACTTTTTTATTGCAGATGTGGTTTCTCCAGGAAAAAAATACATTATGGCAAACGTGTTGTCAACAAGAGAAATAATAATTGCGTAAATTATAAATAGCTTATTTTTTTATTGAGTGCACTGGAACTATTCCAACAAGTTTCGAACCCATTGGCTGACTGGTGAATGTCATAGTTCCCTACGCTTTACGTGAATGCTTTGCAACATACTTTATGACCAAGAAACAAATCTGGTAATGCCCATGCATTAATACGATACGCTTTTGTAAATGAAATACATTGTTTTTTTTTTTTTCAAAATCAAATGGGAGAAAAATTACGTGCAGAAATTAATACTAGAAGTGGTCTTTATAAGTCCACACTATTTTTGGTAAATTTTACACCCCCTTCTGCGTTTAAAATCCTGTGTAAATAAATATTTAGCATTTCGAAAACTTTGAGGTTACTTTTCATATTTGTAGATGACAGTTGAAATTAAAATTTTAATATGTATAGGTTGCTAGACATGGTTACCGGTTTTTCTCTTATGGTAGCGGGAGATTTAAAAGTTATTTTGGGACTTTAAGATTCCAAAATATACTGGATAGTAGTTGATATTTGATTTAAAACATTCCAAATAAGTATACTCACTTTGAGGAAGAGATCTTATATTTTTTATATGTTTTTGATATGATTGCAGATAATAAATTGTGCATATTATTGATATTTACACTGTTTTTATTAATAAAATGCATTTGATACATTTAATGATTAAAATTAAACTATAAATTTAATATTCAACAAAGTCTAATAATATACAAATTAGTTATTTAGGACTACTACTCATTGGTTAAAAAGTGGGGAGATTACTAGTGGGGTATGATCTGCAGTGGTGAATTCTAGACGTATTGGGCATATTCATAACTTCATTGCCATCTAGCGAAGGGGGATATGGGTAATTATTGTATGTTTGAATATCATTAAACATAGGGGGATACGTATATGTAAAGAGATGACAGATTTAAGAATAAAAGTTTTATTTGTTATTGATAAAGAAAATATTAACCGGGCAATCTATTATAAAAATCACAATAATATTGTAACGTTTTTCTATTCTTAAAACGTTGTCGGGGTTTAGAAAAATACACAGGCGATATATTTAAATTAACTTGATTTAACGCACTTGCGAACTACTTAAAATCTATTAAATAACACTAAAATTAAATCACTCACTACTTATTATTAAGAATCACTTATTAATTAAATCACTTAATTACTAATGTCTTAATTTATCTAAACGATTCATTTCCACCGATATTTATATCACACGTACTAATTCGCTCGTATTTATCTTCACTCGTTATCCGCACTATTCAACTCGCATCGACTGACTGACTGACTGACCAATAACCACGCGTTATTTTATATCTGGCGCCGGGATTACGAGATTGTTCGGGACACATCTAGGGCGTGTTTCTAGATTCAGAAGAATAATCACGAATCTTCGACCCGGTACTGCCCTCTGTCATTCCTCGTACGTAATTCTTTCTTCCGCTTTGCTAGCGCCATCTAGGGGCGCCTATCGAAACCGCTACTTTAAAAATTGGCGCTCGTTACAATATAAAGAAATTACAGTAATAAATAATGTTAGATAGACCTCTTTTTATCTTTTATTAGCAGCAGTTGATTTTTAAACATCAGTCAAACATCTTGTCACAAAACTCATACTTTTTAATTAATTTATTTAAAAAAGGCCAGGTATACTACTTTTATAGTTATATAAGTTGAACATAAATTCTAATTTAAAGAAAACTTAAAAAAATAAGTAGGTAGACAAACAATGGATCAATAATTCACTACAAATTTAGCCATTGTTGTAATTGACAAATTGACAAAATTAAAAGTAGATATTCATCCCACGAAAAAACAAAAACGAAGCACATCGTATAGCAGAAAAAAACACAAACAAGTCGCATAAGCATGAAAACAATAGGTAACCAGAAGTTAATATACTCGTAATAATTTAAAGCAAGCGTTGGGAAACAGAACTAAAATCCACAACCCGACAATAAAATAAAAACATGCTCGCTCTATCGACAGATGCCAACAACAGAAATAAACTAAAATAAATTTTCTAATGCTCGTTTGCCTCGAATAATTAGTTTAATTTTAAGTGCGCTTTGAATATGGATATTCGATGTTTGTATTAAATAGCAATATCACCTTCACCAAGTGCTACTTAGATTGAGTTTAACGTGTGGGCGAAATGGGTATAAGTCCATGAAACTCGTGCTGCATCTATCGCAAGTAGCAGTGATTATAACTAAAAGGATTGCAAGGATTTTGATCGAGAAAATCGATATATGAAAAAGTCAAAAGATTTGTGCGTAATAACATCCAACGAAGTAGTAAATTATTTAAAAAAATAAAAAATACAATTCTGTGAAAAACTTAACCCGGAAAGTAACATTGTGCAATGTGCATAAGTAATCAAAAGTTAGCAACAACGGTATTATTAGTAATAACATTGTTTAAATATATCTAGTTAGTCAACGTAATGCATTTTCGGAAAAATAAAGTATTGCTCAGGGAAGTGGTTCACTCTATCGGTGAATGCAAATTGATTTGAAAACGTGATAAATATAACAGGTATCTCGGTCAGAGTGAGAAACAGATTTCTGTGTTTTATCCATCTGCGGAAACGACGGAATCCGTATCGGTGATTTACTGGCATTGGCGATAATTCTCGTGTTTGTTTACATTAGAAGATTAGAATTCTGAGGTATTCTGTTATAAATATAAAGAAATTGAAAGCATATTGCAAGGCACGTTCTTGTTGACAAAACATTAATTGAACAATTTTCTAAATTGAGGTTTTTTCTTTTAAGAATAAAATATTTAAACTTAAAACAAAAATCACTGAAAAGAGAAAAGTTAAATCTAAAAGGACGAAAATTTGCCGAGAAAAAAAAACATAAATCTACTTTCTCAATTTTTTATTTCTAGTTTTTAAATTAATAAGTTTTTGTTAACTTAATTTACTTATATTTATGATTATATAATAATCAGAAAATGTTTGTTTTATTAAGAAGAATAAGTATTTAGTTTGATAATATATAATCGTTACTTTTTTACCATTTTACTTTACTTTTTTTTAGTTTCTAATTTAATGTTATGCTATATATATATGTGTGTAGTTCTAAGTTTTGTGTTATATTTATATAATATTTTTTATTTGATTTACTTAAGTTTACTATTGCATAATAGTAGAAATTCGTTTTTCATTATAAAAATAAACATGTAGTTTGGGAGTACAAATCGCCATTTATATTTACATATATGCACCACGTTCCTTATCAGGTTTGTTTGTCTGATCTAAGCAGATCCATGGAATTTTACGCGATTGTTTGTATTTTAGTCAACAAGAACGTGCCTTGCAATATACTTTCAATTTCTTTATAATTATAACAGAATACCTCAGAATTCTAATCTTCTAATGTAAACAAACACGAGAATTATCGCGAGGTGCGTCATCACAGCGTCACATGCATCAACCTCTCCTTTTCCCCCTGGCCAGCATCAATTCGCCAATGCCAGTAAATCACCGATACGGATTCCGTCGTTTTCCGCAGATGGATAAAACACAGAAATCTGTTCTCTCACTCTGACCGAGATACCTGTTATATTTTATCAGCGTTTCAAAATCAATTTACATTCACCGATAGAGTGCACCACTTCCCTGAGCAATACTTTATTTTTCCGAAAATGCATTACGTTGACTAACAAGATAATATTTAAACAATCTAGTATGTATATAAACCCAATGTAAGAAAATAATTATAGGAGTAACGGTAGGTTTTAATGCTAAAGAAATGTAACCAAATTGGGTATTAATTTCAATTCAAAAACTTTTGACTGACTTATTTTTTAAGCTTCACACGCAGAAATTTTCTACTGTATGCTAGAATATAACAATAAAATCCAATACGCAAAAGATGTTGTAACTTACTACAACAGCTACACGAGCTTTTATTTCGTTTGCCGTTTGATTCTTATTACTGGGACGCCCATGAAATAAGGCCGCTTATACCCGTCGACCTAAATGATTCTAGCATATAAAGGTTTCCCTACGGTTAATTATACTAATCTAATGACACTTCACTATATATCGTTTTCAATGTCACCCTCGCCAACAGGACGTCCGAGCCCTAGTCCTTTTCCCGGACGTTCCAATCCCTACCAGGAAATGCGACTATTAATCTAATAAAATGGATTAGACCAACGCGGCGGTCGGTAAAAGCAGGTACCATTAAAAATTAACAAATTTCTTACGCACGCCTAATTCCATCGAGGGAATCCTATAAATAATTCAGCATCCACCGCGATAAGCACATTATCCGGCTCGGATATTTTCCGCGTTTGCCAACCCAGCACGCACTTCGTAATAATAAGCATATCGAGAGCGTCTTGATTTATTGCATTAAAAGTTTGCGGGGCGCGTTAGCGACGAAGAAAGGAAAAGATAAATGTGGGACGCGATTGAGCGCGGTGACGTTTCGTAAGGGGAATATGCTCCCTATTAATAATTTTCTCAGCGCGCGCAGAACACGGACGGAAATTTAATTTTTTTAAATATTTAACGCGGTAATGGCATCTGGTCGACTCATGCGCTAATGGCATTCAGGACGCGTAGTGAGTTTTCGCCTTCGGGGATCTTAACGTTCGCCAGACAACTCCATAATACTTTAAGGCTTTATCACTCGTTCCAGTTATCGGCAGAAAGTGTTTGTTTCTAATTCAGGGGATGTCGTTCGCTTTCCATTCATGTTTCTTCTTCTCTTGTAACTTTTATTTCAATATAAACGTCGGCTTTGAAAAGTTATGTGCTAAAAATTTACTACCCAAACTGTCGGTTTCTTATCTCTGTTCATTTATCCCACCACCCCTTAGCCAACTTTTGTTCCGTTCTTAATGTTCAAAAATATAAATGAAGCCGTTATTAAAGCTATTCACATTATCTATCATACACATTTCTTTAGCAAAACTTACATTTGTAATATCCAACGTTAGAGAACACTGTAAAAAAAGTTGCAGGAAAATTACACACTGAGGGAAAGAAATGCATTGATTTAACCAAAATACGCATAACCAACCAAAAATATTGCATTAAAATACGGCCCACCGAAAATTATTGTTAGATTAAAATTTACGATTTGTTGAAATATATTTGTTAACTTAAAAATAATAGACTCGTGATTCAATGAACCCTCAATTTCAATTTAAACAAGTTTAATCGTTAATGCAACACTTCAGTTTAGTTGATGTAACACCTGGTTTTGATTTGTCAATACAGCTCTAAGTATGTTAGAACAAAAAAAAAAATTGTTTAACGCGCATTACTGCTTTAGCGTAAACTTCGAAAATTGTGTTGAAACTACAAAAAATAATTCTTGCTTCAATCATCTTTATGGTTACATTAGCAAATAAAACGTGTTGAGTGCACAAAAATTAAGAGTGTCAATGCAAACATTTTTTTTTTGGTTGATTTGAAGCAAAAATTTGTTCATTATCAAATAATCTCATTTGGGATCTTTTTGGAAATTTTATTAATTAACAAATTGGGGTTTGAAAACAAAATATGACTAATCTAGGTTCATATATTTAATTATAACTTCACAACAGTTATAAGTACCAAATATGTAAGTACACTTTACAATAATAGTAGGTATATAAAAGGAACGCCTAAAAATATTTATTTTACAAATACAATTGAATATAACTTCCTACCATCTGACAACATATGGTAAATAAATGAATTGCCATAAATTGAGTTCCTTCATATAAATACAACGTGTTTTATCAGTTTGTGTTATAATAAATGCCTGAAAATGATCATTATATTCTAATGTTTCGTACACTTGTATTACAAAAAAAATATCTTTATCAATTTGGAGTCAAAATTCTAATATGGCGTTCGTTTGCCAAAAATCATAGATAAGAATCAAAAATGTGCTTACCTGCAAAACACTGAGGTTTAGATATTCAAATCCCCACTGAATAACAAATTCTTTTTAGCTCGTTCGTCCCCATGGCTTAGTATTAGAACTCACAATATATCACGATATCACGAGCCACGAACGAAGACAATCTGATAATCTGATGGTTTGCAAACAGCAAGCAACACGATCAAACACACGCCACAAATTGATCAAATGAGTATCTGACGGTAATAGATAATATACCTATGTACATTAATATAGGTACATTCCATATTATACAAATACTGACTTATTAAATCGTATTACAAGCTAAAGTAGAAATAATATACATTGTAATTATGATATGTTTTCTAGAAAAGGACTTTCTACATAATAATATACTATACATAAAACGTATAACGTAGTACACTATATAACTATATACCAATACTTTTAAGATCTACATTATGTAGATGCGCAAAGCGGCAAAACATTTTTTTAGTTTTACATATTATGATATGAATGTTTGCCGTCAACTACTAGAATTTTTTGTTTTAACATCACCATTTCGGTCCATCAACAACAAAACCTTACCTTCACCATCTAAGTTTCTTCAGTCAACAGATTTTTTTAACAGAAATAAATAGTTGCACAAAGACTTATTTTAGTTGCATTAAATACAAAATTTGTTGCATTAACACCTTTTGTGTTAACATAGTAGTTATTGTTAGGTTAACGCATTTCTTTCTCTCTGCATGTGAAATCGTTGGTAACAAAGTTGCCTACAATTTTACAGGTAAATTTGCTTCATAAGGTAAAATTTCTACCATCTAGTAAATTTCACATGCTGATGTGTGTTTTGTGTGTTTTTCAAAGATTGTACTGTAAAATTCGTATGTAATGTTTATATGAACTCTATATTTACCGAACACTGAAGTAATTTTCATATGTATTTTTATAAAGAGAGCAAGCAACTTACCTAATTCTTTATAGCACCTAATAGGTCAACTGAATCGCTCAGCCAGGGATCAAGAATGAACACGCGTTACGCGAAACCTACGATTGTTTGTGACGTACATGATATCATTGAGCCAATAATAAGTTCGACAAACGAATAGAATTACCTACGCGCACAGATAAATAATCCAATAACCAATCACATTGCGGCATATGAATTTCGTATTTTCCATATCTATAGTTTTACCCGAAAATTCAAGTAAAAACAAATAAATATAAAAGATCCTCATATTTTTAAGGCAAAATTAATAGTTCACTAGTAAAATTACTTTTAAAGTGCACTAAATACTCCAAAAAAATGTAAATTTTACACTTTTAAGTAAATTTTGAGAGTAAATACAAAATTGTACATGTTTTTTCCTGTATTTTCCTTTTGAATTTTGTTAACATCTTAAATTTACATGAAAAAGCTATAAAATTTAACCGAAATTTCTTTTTCCAATGTTAAATATCCTAGAGAAAACATGTAAAACAAAATTTACATGATTTATTGTGGTAAATTCACAGCGTTATTACATCTAATATTCCTGATTTACCATGGCAAAATTACTGTAATTTTTTACAGTGAAGACTGGGCATAAAAGGGACAGTTTTGAAAGGCGTCCCTTTCTATCATATTTCTTTATAGATTGTTCCATACTAGGATCCTGGAATGGCGTATATAATTTAATGGGTAAAAAAAGGGGAAAACAAATACAAAAAGCCACTCCAAATCAGACACACAATTGCTTCAACAACAACAAAAAAATAGACTGATTCCAAGAGGATACAACTACTGATCAACAGATGGCGCTAGATGTCTCAAAAATTTTGACAGAAATTTCTTTATAACATATTCAAAACTGAAAACGGTTATACAGCGCCGCAGCAATTTTTAAAAACAAATATAATTAACAGATTTAGAAACAAATTTGTTATCTTAAATTAAACATAAGGGTCCATACTCTTCAACAGTACACAGTTTTCTGGGAACTTCTTGTGTCCGTTAGATGTGGTCACATGACCGCTTACTCCTCTTTCGCAGGGCGTACCGCAGGGATCCGTTTTGAGTCCCCTTTTATTCGTATTGTTCGTGAATGACTTTCATCATTCCTTCTCAAAAAATGATTTGTATCAATTTGCCGATAACACTATAGTTATACTATCGTGTCATAGTGATAAGGATGTATGTTTGCACCAGCTCTATTTGCGCTAGAAATACGTCTTCGTGATGTCATCGTAATAATTTAATTATTAATAAATCAAAAAACTATTTTACTGTCTCTCATATTATCTCTGAGTATCTCGGTTAGGGGTGTGTGGTTGCGTGGTGTCTTGAGACTGCTCTATTGAATTTTATATTTGTGTATGTATGTACTAATTGTATTTTTACTTATTATTTTTTTATGGATGTACCTATTTTATTGACGAAGCTTATATATCTTTGCAATCAAATGGCTAATAAAGAATTATTATTATTTAACCGTTTGAACATCAATTTGTTGAATTTTTCCAAAACCTCGCCGTCTTAAATGTTGCTCGTGTTTGGGTTTCCAACCACCACCATATACTTTTCGAGACAAATTGGTCCAAAGATCTTCAATTGGCCGAGCCTGTGATAGATTTGGGAAGTTGTCGTTTTTCGCGTGCATAATGGCTGGATGCCCAAATCCGCCCAGAAATATAACATCATCTTGAGCATAATTCTGGTGGATAACGTTAATCAATTTTATTAAAAATATTGTTAATGTAACTTTGATTGTCATAGCTGCGCCCCTAACTCATCCAACATAAGGTCTGGAAATCTCCATTGATATCAGGCACCAAAACTAAAACTTTATTCAGCAAATTTAGCCTGTTTTGTAGTTTTATATTTTCTGGACATTCTTCTACATTATAGATGTAAAAAAACCTGCGTTTCCATTAATTTCGGAATTACTTAAACTACTTTTCATCATCTAGGACAATGACTTTGTTATATGCAAAATGACTGCATGCACACATCTCGGATTTCTAACTGATTCAACGTTATATTTAGACATTTATTTCTTTTGCAATATTTTACACTTCTTTTTACAGTTCTCTGAAAATTGCATCCTTGGAAACACCCTAACATCATGAAATTGTTCTCAATGACACTCCAATTTTCTTCGTGACACTTTTGACTAACTGGTTTGCTCTTTGTTTAGTTTACAAGCCTTTTCCTCACATTCCGCTATCTCACGATATATGGTTCTCTGCCACGCATTTTGCTTTTCAAAAAATTAGACTATTTGAACTTTAGGCATATGTGAAATTGAATTATGAACGAATTTACAAAATTTTAAAAACAAATTAATTTTACAAAAGAATTTTCTAAGCCCTAATTATAAACCATTACAAAGCAATCGATTTCGGTAACTAAACAGTCATTAAAATGGCAAATTACTTTGGTTTGCAAAGTCAATTCGATTTTTTATTTTTTTCCATAGAGTTGTATGTTATAATACGATATAAACTTCTTGAATTACCTATTTCGCACATGTCAGTAGAATATTATGGGCGTTTGCCGTTTGCAACAGAAAACATCGTATTTATAAATTTGAAGTCCTGTGTATAACCTTAGTGAGTATCAATATATAAGGGAGTAATGCTTCACGATATTCCACCACGTAGTTTAGACTTGCCTATTCGAGGGTTGGATGACAGACTTTACGCTTCCCTTTGAGAAACCGATGGATTACGTGCTAAAGAAAACATAGAGTCATTTCTGTCCAGCAAGACATTCTTTACATGAAACTAGAGATTAGTAATATTATGCTGCACACAATAAGTCAAAACTGTGCGAATAAATTTTGAAGTAACAGGCTTTTCTACTTTGCTCAATCAAATAATACGAGCACTCAATGCGGTTTCTTGATCTTTGGTGAGATAAAGTCGACAGTTTAATTTTCTTACAATAAGGCCACCTATGGGGAGACTAAATTGGTCAACATTGATTTTCTCAATGTAAGTTTTAACAAAAACTAAGTGCTTACAGATTTGAAAACTCGAATGAAAGTGCTTTGTGAACACAAAAACTTCACCACTCCTAATATTATCATAATAATCATAATCATAACCTTTATTATACTTCAGCCAATAAACATGGATGTAAACATCATATAAAAGTTGGAAAAAGGAAGAATTTGGTAAACATATAAACACATACACAAACAAAACAGGTACAAGTAATCACATCTAGATATACATATTCTAGGAAATGTCGTCAGAAACTCTTCTTATAGAAATCAAAGTCGTAACATAAAAAATACAATACCTTGAAATCACCGAGAAATCACGTCAAATAATGTTTCTGTTCTCATGTAGCATAATAGGCAACTTCATGCACTTAAAAGCGTGCATAAAGTAGCATTTGATGCACTAGTGCTTAAAGTAAAATTGGAACTTACTGAAGGGACCAGATGTATGCTAGTACATCGACATTCCTGGTGACATTTACGAAGTTACTAAACTACCAAACGTTGTAATATACATTTCTCACAACCATGATCGACAGTACATAAGCAGTGGGAATTAACTGTAATAAATTATAAGATATTAATATTTTATTGTTAAAGGTACTATCAAAGACAAAAGTCTTGACTCAACTTTGACATAAATAGAGATAGAATCATTGGGGCTTCTTCAGTATTTCAATATTTCTCTCTTTAATTTTGTGTCAAGACTATCGTCTTCGATGGTACATACATGTTATTATGTTTATCGTTATGATGATATTATTAAACTAGTCACTGGAATAAGTTTTATTTTTGAAGTATTTGAATATGCAAAAAAATGCCATATTTTTATTCCAATTCTCATTAGCCAAAACAAATAAAAGAAAGAAAATATATTAACCGTACAACTAATTGGTAATAATATAGCCGATACCGCCAATAAACAAAATATTTTATTTACAAATAGTACCTACGCTGCGAGAACATACGGGCAAAAATAATAAATCATTTTTATGTCGTTAAGATCATAGATCATCTGCAATATATTTATTGACTGTCAGTGGTTTCGCACAAGGCTCACGTCAAAATAAATGACGAGTTTATTCGGTATTTATAACGCCACACATCAGAGAATTTATTCCGGAAACATATCCAATGTATCGTACGACATATCCGCGCAGTATGTCGGTTGACATTTCAGACATTGGGAAGGCGCAAAGTACGTGACTTGAATTATTACTGCAAGTAAGACTTCTGTAAAATTTGAGAGGGTAGCTGCGGCACCCGGAGTATGAAATTTTTAATGAAAATATTACTGTTACCTTGCAAAAATAATAAAAGAGTTTCAATTTAGAATTGTGGTTTAAAATGTTATATATGTTTTTCTTAGTTATAGTGTTACTACGATATTGTATCTACAAAATAATCTAATAATAATTTGATAACAAAATGTTGTATTAGACGATTGTGCAATAATTCTTCAGTAGGTCTCTCGAAGCTCAGGAAATGGAAACCCAAATGTTTATTAACTGAAAAGGATACAAAAAGAAATACTTATAGCTTCATTCAATACATCAATACTAGAATAATTAAAGAGTCTCGTATACATTCATCAATCTGGAAAGAGTATTAGATCATACCGCCTATGAATCAATCACTAGAGCTATGAAATATAGAGAACTAGAGCATTCTATCATCAGATAGAAATACCATGAGCAAGTCTGCTGACTGGTCACTAAATGGGCATATTTATAACATAGACCTAGCAGTTGACATTTTCAGAGTCTGCCAAGAGAAGAAAGAAACATCACTTCCGATGCTGTGAAACGATAGCTTAGCAAGGAGAGCGTTTCTAGTACTAGGCGTGAAGAACCCCACAGCGAACAGCTACATAAAGAAATGGTTCTCAAAATGATAGGTCTAATTAATAATTAATTTCGCCACCCAGACTTGTGTTGAGGGCATTTCAAACTGCCTGCACAAGAATGGAAAGGTAGAAATCATCTCCGACTGTCAGGCTACGCTCAAAGTTTTGCGGGCTGTCAGATGTGAGTCTGAGGTGGTACTGGGGTGCCACAGAACATAGAACATCAAAATGTTACATTGTGATGGGTGCCAGGTCACTCTGGAATCAGAGGTAACGAAATAACTAATACATTACCAAGGGGCACCAGCGAGCAGCCGTTTTTAGATCCAGAACCGACATGTGGTAGCTTATATGGCAACATCAAAACGTTTGGCAGATCTCAACTTGCATATCATTGCAAATTTAAGAACTTTTAATGGACGCGGTCCATGAATCATTTCTTTGCACTTTCTGCTGCTTTGAATACTCAGTAAGTTAAAAAAAGTGAAAAACATTTTATGAAATGAACAAATTTTGTCGAACAGAATAGATCTGTTGGCTAAATTGTTAAAATATCTCTAAAACGAGAGCCAACTTTGCAAAACGGCCGATGGCGTTGCATTCAGCGTGCTTGTATTGTGTTTTATTCCATGGTCCCATCAATGTTGACATTTTCGACTAGCACAGTGTTATTTTTTTTTTTAAATTAATTTCTCAAAGTTTATAGAAATATTAACCAAAAACTTGGAGTCTTAACAGAAACATAGTAGGGGAAGGTGGGGCAAGATGGGAACATTAAGCTTTAGAACACATTGCATCAGGATTGCAAATTGACATACAAGGTTCTAAGTACGCTTGTTGTAATCTTTAAACATTTATCTGCTGATGGGTGAATTTACAAGTTTCGATGGGTACTCTTGATGTTGTGAGAAAATTTTGAAAAGAAATGTGTAAATACACCATCTTGCCGCACCATGGGGACAAGATGGGGTTTCAGGTGAGTTAAGAATGGGTCGTACCATAAATCTAGGTAATAAGTAAAAAGAAATAGATTCTTAAAATATTCTTAAAAACATGCATGAACAAAGCTTAAACTCTTTAAAGCGGAACTACTTAAAATAAAAAAAATACAATAGGTATAAGAATACTAAACTTAATCTTCACAATTGAGACAATAGAAGACGAACTCATCCACATTATTCGCACAGCCTCCATGTACCCAACCTCGCCATCCATGGCATTGTATCAATACTTCCCCTTACAATACTAACATTGAGCGTCATCTTCCTCAACAGAAGAACTTGATTATTTCCTTGACGTTTTCTAAAAATCTATCTCTTTGCTTTCCTTACAAAATTCGGCTTCTTGATCTCTTCTGTTTTTTTCTTTGTCATTTTCTTTTTCCTGTAACTCTCCCTCAGCACTTCTAGTTGCCTTAGGGATTTTCCAGACTTCTATTTTCTTGTAGCAGATTTTTATACGTAGTGCTTGTAAGGATTGTTGTCTTTCCGTTGTTGCGCTTTGATTGCACCTGTACTTTATTCCTAACATGAGAAATAGGCATTATGTCTTCAAGAAAGCATAATGGCATATCCAAGCATAACGAACCAGACTGAAGAGTGAGATAGTGATGTCCATGTTGCCCCATACCAATAGCCCCGTCTTGCCTCTTTGGCGCATTTTCTGATTATGTTATAATAACAGATTAAATATTTGAAATAAACAAATAACACACTATAGAAAATACATGCAATACATGTCAATTAATAAGCACAAAGAAGTGTAGTTGTAAATAATTTACTTATGCTTCCGATACTGGCCGTTGAACTCACCATCAAAATAATAACGAAATTCTGGAAATTGCAAAGTTCACGCACAAACAGCAATGACTTTGTTATTACGACTAGTAAAGTTTCCTACATTACAACAAACATAAAACAGCACTTGTCAATATTAGGACTGCTATTATTTGACAGATGCTTACTGCCGTTTTGTAGATAAGACGATGTCCCCATCATGCCTCGTGGCCCCATCTTGCCCCACCCTCCCCTACTTGGAAATAGGTAAATCAGCTTCTAGTTTATCACCAAACACTGAAATTACTTTCATAATATGGAGATGAATGATTAAGAATCTCTAATAATGTGAAAATATACAATGTTCCATTTAAAAGAGCGAAAATTGCAATCTTTTTAAACCAGTATCGGAGTGTATCTTCTAAACATGCACAATATTATGAACATTACTTTATATCCGCAAAATAGGAAATAGCTGTCTAACGAACTTATTGTTGCTGCACCCTGTATAATACTAGGTATATCTGTGAAAGCAGAAATAAATCACAAACGGCATAGAATTTCCATAGAATCGCAACACAAAAGAATACACATATGAATAGGTCACCTCTAAGGATATTGCAGCCGTAGAAACGTGGACACGCTTTCCCGTCATATTTCCTTTTTCAGTTTAGCGAATTTTGCATTGTTCATTCCTGCACGTCTTCGTGGCCGCGTTCTTCAGAACGCGAATTTTTCATTTCGAGGTGGAGCGCCCGCATCTCGTATGCGACCTCGCGTACGTTCCGCCATTTCATGTTTGCCTGCAGTGGAGCAGGCAAAATGCGGACAGCCAGACCACAATCACGTATACACAAATACAAAACGCTTGTATACGCTGAAATAAACAGGTGTGATGAATTCCCGGTTGTTTGCGAGCATGTGTATGTGTACACATATGTCTGTAAACAGGCTGTCAATACGGATTTCGTGTTGTGTAATTAATTAATAATAGTATTTGCCTACATCTAGGTTACGCGTATTAATGTATTTATCGATGTAAAGGCTAAGCAGCTTGCGCAGAAATGATTGCAAAGGGGGGCTACATGAGGAGGAAAATAAATATAATGACTGACAGCCAGGCTGCTATCAAGGCAGTCTCGAACCCTGTAACTAGATCAAAACTAGTTAGAGACTGCAAACAATCCCTCAATGCACTGGCACGAGACTACACGGTGTCTTTGATTTGGGTGCCGCGACATGAGGATATAAAGGACAATATAATAGCCGACGAACTAGCTAAGGAGGGCTCTAAAAGACACTTCATCATAGGTCCGGAGCCCGTATGTGGGAATACAAAGGACTCTGCTAAAAGGGAGATTTGGATCTGGTTAGACAACGAAAGTACAAAGAAATGCGACTGAAGAAGAAGGTCGACTGAAGGTCTACTCCATACTAGAGCACTAATAGGGGATGAGGATGCTAAATTTTCTGATAACCCTGAAGCACATCAACTCACCGCGTTTGATTGTCAAATTGTGAACCGATACAAATGTACCAAAAAGTTTTAGTAGCAATGGTCGCTATACCTACAGTTCCTCCCTAGGGAGGAAAAGTAAGTGACGTTGACATGATGAAACTGTACAGATGTACAGTTTCATCATCATTTTCATATGACATTATTGATAGATGACATTAGTACACTCTTAGGCTTGACAGTTCTCAAAAAATATTTGACAGATTAAGCCTACTATCATGTCACTCACAGGTATGTCTATATTATTTTTTAGACATTAAGTTTGTTCGCGTCGCATGAACTAGGGTGTACTTAAGTTAAATTAGGTGCAGCTAAAACTAAAAAAAAACTTTCTAGTGCCAAAAGTTCAAGTAAGCCACATGAACACAAATTCCGCACTTGACAAATTGACAATTTTAATTTTAATTCATCACTTTAAGCCCCGTTCCCACGGCCTGTGGCTCGGCGAGTCTGAACTGAAGCTTGTCGTACCACGCGCCGTGGGAACGCAAATACTCGATATGGCTCGGGGTGGCGCGGCCTTTCCCGTGAAATGTCGGTAAATGCTCGGACATCAAAGGCTTGTGGCTCGTCGGATGTCAAGATCGAGCGCCGTTCCCACGGCCTGTCATTTAGCTTGCGGATATTTATACAGAAGTTCTAAAAAGTTTATCAGTAGGCTGTCATTGAAAAATTTTGAAGGGTTGTCAAAAAATTTTCAGTTAATGTCAAGCGTATTTGCTGATGTTTGTTGAATATTGAGAATGGAGTGGAGCAACGAAATTACATTAGAATTTCTGGATTTGTATGAGGGAGAACCTGTTATATGGAATCCCCAACATATACACCATAAAGATAAAAATTTTGTGTATGATGCGTGGATACGTATTTTAAACAACATAAGCGTCGATTGTTCCTTAAAGGAATTAAAGAAAAAAAAGGATAATCTGATGGCCACTTACAGAAAAGTGGCAATAAAAGTTAAAAACAGTGCAAGAACTGGGGCTGGCACTGATGAGATATATAAGCCAGAATGGTTTGCGTACGACAAAATGGCGTCATTTTTGCACAATGTTTACACGCCAAGAGGAACTAAAACTACCGAGGTAGGAAACACTTGTAATCATTTCTCGTTAAATTACTTACATTTTTTAAGTGCTTGTAGTAGTCTCTAGTGTATGATGTAAAAAACGAAACATAATTGCAGGAAATTTGAGTTTTATTTAGTTTGAAATAAACATACATTACAAACATTATTTATATATTATTCACATACTTCTATACCTATTAACAATACTGATCTTGCCAGGGTAACTTTCCAGTTGTTGTGAAATACTCCGCAAACGAGTTCGAATATTCTTTGCTACTTCACCGGTTTTCTAGTATCTTCTTTACGGGCATGAATGTAGTAATTTCACTTGGGTCATTTCTCCATGATCCGGGAATGATTGCACCTTCGACTTCGGTATCAAACGTACCTGGAGGGGTATAATATGATGCTGATGATGGGTCTCTCCTCATGAAGTTATGCAAAAGAACACACGCTAGAGTAACATCGCTCGCTTTATCGGGCTCTAACAGCATTGGTTTCCTAAAAATTCGGAAAACTTATGCCATTATGCCGAAAACGTTTTCAACAACACGCCGTGCACGACATAACCGGTAGTTAAAAATTCTTTGCACACTTCCTTTTTCTAAGATACCTGGATATGGCTTCATTAGGTGACGATTTAAGGCAAAGGCTGAGTCACCAAGGAAGACATACGGTAATATTTTATCAGAAGAAGGTAGCTGCCTATCAGGTGGAAATTGCAGTTTACCCATTTGTTGCTTAGAGAACAAGCTTGAATTATTGAAAACTCCGCCGTCACTTATCCGACCTTGGCATCCAATGTCCACAAATATAAAACGATAACGGGCATCCACTAGAGCCAAAAGTACCAAACTAAAGGTCCCTTTATAATTGAAAAATTCTGTCGATGTATTCTTTGGACACTGTATTACGACATGTTTTCCGTCAATCGCACCTAAACAGTTCGGAAAGTTCCATAGATTTTCATATCGTTGCGCAATATTTAGCCACTCATTTTCGTTCTTCGGTAACTGAAAAAGAAGTGTTATTATAGAATGTGCTTCAAATTTAATGTTTTATACAAATAAATTCGCAACATATTTGCAAAAAGGCCGACAGTTATGCTTTGTTTTCAGAGATTAGAGAATGAACTCAACAGTAATGAAGACGATTTACCAGATAACGACGACGAAACACCTAACATCACTGATCCGGTAGAATCTTCTAGTATAGGCATTGCAACTCAAGATGAAGAGAGACATGTTACTTGCGCAAGGGGAATAACAGCAATTAATCAAGGTGGACCGCCAGCAGGAAAAAAAGGAAAAGCCGAAAAGACAGCACATATTGAGAAGCGCATGGATGAGGCTTATCTTTTTTTAAAACAAGTTGCTGCTAAGCCAAAAGCAATAAAAGATGAAAGTTATTTTTTTAGTGAACTAGTATGTTTGAAATTAAGAGCTCTAGATGATGACAGTCGCGAAATAGCTATGCACGAAATTAACAACTTGCTGTTTAATTTAAAGAATTCGAGGGAACAACATCCCAAAATGCAATTTTCGCATTACCATCAACCATCTCGAAATTTTCCTATTAAAGAAAGTAGCGTTAAGAATTTACAACAGCCACCCGTTGTTGGATCACCTGAAAGTTCTGCGTCATACATCTCGACTTCAAATGTATCAGAACATGGTGTCATTGATAACGAAAGTGAAGTACACTATCTAAGTGTTGATAACCTTTCTAATGTCTTTTTATAACTTTGTATTCACTTTTTTTAGTGACACTAATCACCTTTTTTAATGTATTTCTTAAAAAAGCATTAAATTCTAACTTTTTTATAAACAAATGCCTGTTCTTCTATACTGAATAGATGTAGTGCTTACTTTTACTTCTTCTTGGAGCTCTTGTATTATGGCCTTACATACTTCATCTACGCATCTGGAAACGGTTTGTTTGGAGAACTTAAATAAGTAGGATAAACTATCGTAGCTGTCCCCAGTAGCGAGAAAACGTAATGTAACAGCTAGTCTCTCTTCAATGGGAACACTCTTTCGCATGTTTGTATTTCGTTTCGCTATAAATGATCCAATTCTACTCAGCAAATATTCAAAATCAGTTGCTGACAATCGGCAAAAGTTTTCAAATCTGCCGGAAGGTTCTTTTCTTAAATCAGTCAGCATATCACTAGCATTATATCTGCAAAAAAAATGGAGTTACTTTCATTGCAGTTTGTTTAAACGGCCTAATTTAAATTTTGTAATTATTTTATTAGTTTCTGTATTATAACTACCTTGTGCGACTTTTATTCAAGGACACCATCCACCAACGCCTTTTGCGTTTTTCATTTTTCTTCTTTAAAAATTCACCACTAAACAATACATAAGCCGCTGCGGCACTCGCTACCTCCTCGTCATCGTCCGATTCGTAATTATTATTCATTATTTTCGAAAATTATTTCCAAAAAAAAAAAAAAAAACTAAAATCGAACTATTATTCAGATTTAGATTTATATATCCTTTTTTTTTAAATTGGCACAATACAACAAGACTCATACTAGTTTCTAGCAAGTTTAGAACTTTAGCTACAATTACATACTGTACCTGTAATCTGCTAAAGTTTAGAATAAATCATAAACAACTTGAGTTATAATTCAGAGAAACACACAATATACGAAAGTAAAATATTAAAAAAAGGGAATTACGTACGCGCAGAATAGACGTAGCGCGTCGAATACCTACAATGACAGCAGTGACAGTTACCGCCTAGAATTTGCCGTACGTTTTAAAACTGATAGGGAACCTCTGGTAATTTGACTCGCGGTTGCTCGTGATTTGCCAAGCCACGCGCCGTGGGAACAGTGACATCTGTCATGGTTCGATATACCACAAGCACACACGGATCACCTCGAGCGGCTCGTGGCTTGCCGAGCCTGGCCGAGCCACAGGCCGTGGGAACGGGGCTTTATGGAGAAAAGTAAAAAAAAATGCGAGATTGTGATGTATCGTTATTTTGTGATTCAGCTTTAGAAGAGGAGGATAATACAATTTTCCGGCGCAGCAAGTACGTATTCAGAACGTGCGCTCCAACTCATGTACTTCAATAAACCAGATGAACCCTAGAGTTGCAAGAGAGTAACAACAGTGCCGGTTTTTCTTATAAAATGTATTTGTTTTATTTTATCTAATCTAAATAACTCTATTAATATGACATGTTTTATAAATACATACTAAATTACAATAATACGATTCATCTGCTTTATTTACATTACATTATTTGAAGCCCGCGTCATAACACGTATCTGCTGCGCCGGACAATTGCCCAACTTTAATCATAAATCCACCACATATCTTCAATAATTACCTTCTAACTCACAACAAATGTTATTTTCAATACAGTTAACATTGCCAAATTCATCTCGATGAATACGAGCTTATTTCACTGAGATTTCTTTACTTTCTTACATTTAAGAAGTTAATTTACTCATTCGAGAACCTACATTTGTCTGACAGCCGTTGACAAATGACAATTAAATCAAAGGTTCGACTGCTTAAACTTTTCGCCCTCGCTTCGAGGCAAGTGCAGATAGTTCTGCACTTTCCACCAGGAACTTGCGACGTGAACATAAAATAGTTCAACGTTTCATGCGACGTGAACACAAAAATTCTTAAAGTGCATAATAGTGTAAATAGTTCATGCGACGCGAACAAACTTATTAAATAATTAATTAAGACAAAAATAATAAAGATATACCTGTGACTTAGTTAAAATTGAACTGGCTGGGAAAAAATAGTATTCAAACCATGTGGAGAAAGTCCTACTGTAGGCCTTGAACAATTACAATAGAGCACTTTCCTCACTTAGTATGAAATATACTATTAATTTTTTGGCAAATAAGCAATTACTATCATTTTTATTTTACCTACTGTTTATTATTCGTTGTTCTTTAATTTCAAAATCTACTTCAAAACATTCGGTGCCTGCATGTAGTAATAATAATAATAATAATAATAATAATATCAATTTATTGGCATTACGTAAATACATGCATATTATATACATATATGCCAAAAAGACTAAATCACCGTTAGGTGCTCTTCCTTTAGCCTCAGCTCAATTATAGTATTATCAGTTTTTGACTAACGGTTTCCACTTTACTGCCGAAAACAAACAAGAAATATAATAATTTTCAATAAAAGTAATGTCTGCTAACAATAAGTGGTTTATAGAGAAAATGTTTGTAATTTTTTTTTTTTTATTACTAGATACAGTCCCTTGCAACAACAATTGTCACACTGAAAACGTACTTTTCAGTTTTCGTTATGTTAATTATGCAAAAAATGACAAAATCGTTTGAGTATCAATAAAATTTGGAAATAGTACTGCAGTTGAGCTGCTAAAAGCGAAAAATATGGAAAGATGTAATTCAATGAAACAATATTTGGAAAAATTGTGATTTTTATTTTTTTTTAAATATGTTTACAAAAATTTGCATACAGCCTCAAAATTGAATTTTAAGCAACTTTTTCAAATAACTTTTTTGGATATCACATCATCTAACCTCAGTTTTTGCAGATTCACGGCATATTTTTTAAATTTACCACTAGTGGTCACGTGACGTGTGTCAAAATGAATTTTGGGGTTTCTAGACATACACAACCTATCCCCCAAAAAAAGTTTTAGTATATTTGAACAATAAAAAATTCCCATATGTTGCAATATTATGCCGGTCCCCACTGTATATTCCATTATTACAAAATATTAACCCCACGTGAAAATTTTTAAACACTTTTGGACTTATTAATTAGTCAGAGAGGGTTCCAACAACTCTTTTCGTGTTATTTTTGTCGAGAACTATAGAAGTTTAAATTTTGACGAGCAAAGATAGTCAAGTATTGTCTATTGCTAAGGGGTTATTTTGTCCAAACTGACACGTGGGAATTATAAAAATACTTCTAGTCCACATTTATATTTGGATCTAGACTAGACAAATTTACTAGCTGTTTAACTAAATGAATGCGATCTATTGGGTGTTTTAACACCATTTTCTAAACACAACGTCTTTTTTAATATGCAACTCCTATTTCTTAGTGCTATATATTCTCTCTTTAAGACGTTTTTCTACAATTATAAATATGCAAAACCGCTCATTCAAAGTTTTGGTTTCAACTAAACGTACCAATTTTAAATGATCTTTGAGAACCATTATAAAATAAGTGAATGTTTATGCTATTTGATTCAAAATCGAACTAATGTGCGTAAATAGATTGTTCCCAATACATCTTTAAGATGTTGAAATTTTTATGCCCCTGGAATTACGTTTATACACTTTGCAAGTCAGTCACAGTTGGTGGTTTGTTTGATATGTTAATACGGAGAATCAAACACGAAAACAGATACACGTGCAATGCAGGTGGTGCGTATAATGCAATACTGTATTAGAATAGGTGGGGTTGTTTGTATAGTTCTATGCCGAGGAAAAATTCTGATTGGTTGGACGCTTCTGAATTGTCTAGAAAATAGTCAATCCTCATATCTTGAACATAGAATTCACACGAAATTCTAGTTCATTTCTGTTCTATTAAATACACGTAGTCAACTCGTCTGGCAAAGTTTGGAAAAATCAACACTAAAATATTTGACTAGCGCAAAATTAACGCCAACACCGTAATATTTTCAACAGTGTACCAACTTATATAATAACTTATTTTGACATATGTACTCGTAATATCTTTTTATCATTTGTGTTTTGTTCTTCTTAGGCTATTTTTATATTTATATCCAATATTATACTTATACATATACACTTTATTATTATTATTTACATTAAACTTGATTTTGAACGAATTTCTTGTCGTTTCCTGAATCCTGGCTTCCTTGCTGTTTGCCACAGCTGACGCCCTTTTATAAGCAAAAAAAAAATAACGAACTTACGCCCTTGTTCACGGTTTACGAGGGGCCGAACTTCCACGGATTTTTGCCAAATTATCTAGCAAGTTCCAGTGTTACACCTCTTTAGGATAAAATAAAGATTATTTTGTGGATTACAACAGCCCCCAAAAGGTCCGCATCTATTCATTTACTCATAAAGATTTTTGATTGCTAATAAAAATAAACTCACTGCACTCGCTCTAATCCGACACAAAGAACAAACTAGGTGAATTAAGGTTGGCTAATATAGGAAGCAATTTACATGGCAGCTTTTCCAAATCGTGCAGATAACAAATCACATCGAATGGCTAGGTAAGAACAGCGTTAAGTGGCAATTCCTTCCCGTGTTATTACGTTTGAACCAGTAACGGATAATGGTTTCTTTCACGGCCGCAAAGCCATCAGAGATGGTCGACCCCAGGAGTGTTTAACTTTTACTTAAGTCCCCTACGTTCAGTAAACCGACAATGTTAATTGGATAATGGAAAATAATCTTCCTTCTAATGAAACCGTAAAAATATAGGCTCGTTAAAATCTCGTTAGGAGGTAAACACATTGGGAGTAAAGTCGATATTTTCAATGTGGGACAATTTAATTTAGAATGTCTATATAAAGTAAGTATGTGAAATAGATAAAATGTTGACTTTGATAGCTCAAAGGAAAATTTTTCATAATTCAAATTTCCTATAAAAAGACAAACAAATAATTAAAGTGATTTTTATTTTATTGTACTTAAAATTTGTCAATTCATTCAAATAACGTTCAAAAGTAAATTTAAAAAAAATCAAATATTTAATTCATAATGACTTGAGTTTAGTTTGGACAGTCAGTTGAATCATTCAAATTTATATTAAATTAAATACCACACGAGATTCTGATAGGCAGCGACATCTGCATGACATTTGAGAACATGAGAACTAGTTTTTTGACACGCCAAAATAATAGTAATGGAGGGCTCAGCCGATGATAGCCTGGTTTACACCAAAACTAAATAGTACTAAACTATATATATAACCAAATAACTATATAATTTAAATAACAGATCAGATAGTAATCAGAAGTAAAATACAATTTCAGTACTTCTCAATATGACATTTATCCAAATTTAGATTGACATTTTGCTGTCAAAATCTTGTCAGCCGAAGGAAGCATTTTTCAAAATATATAATTATGTAAAAATATAAGTATAAAGCAAAATGTGAAAGTCGTCAAACAGGTAGTGATTTTATTGCATAAAGTAGTGCCATCTAGGTTGAAAATTGTCAATCATGTACACCACGTGCCAAATAATGCAACTAAACACCTGTCAAAACGCAGTTATTTTAAATAATTAAAATGCAAATGTAAGGAATTATGTAAACGAATGATGTAAAAGAGGTGATTAATATGTTCCCGAAATTAATTACCTTTTTAATTGGATTTTCTGAAAGCTGACGTGAAAAACTTGAACATCGGTGTTTTCAAAGCACGTTGGACCAGGCTAAACTTCGTTCTTTGGTCTGTACGCGAAACCTGAATGATAGACGCTGATTGTTCGGATGACAAAATCAAAGCAAGCTGTGGATCCGAACATTAGATTGTTAAACTTTTATTGTCAATATAAAAGACGAATACGTATTATACACAAATTATAATAAAATATTATTTAACAGATTATTTAAGATTAGAATTTTAAAATTTAAAACGGATATATTTCTATTCAAATAATAAACAACACATTCTTCTTTTAAAAATAAATTATTAATATGAAAAAACTTATCCAGTGGGACTCTCTAATTTGATATAATAGGTTGGTACTCTGTAATGTCCATTCGGGTTTCATCTGTATACCTATTTCTGAAATCATTACAATAACGGCTGCTGTAAACCTGTCGCTTTCGAAATGCTAACGTACTTATCCTTGTTTTATAACAATTTAGTTAAGTATATTTACTGTTGTCTGCTGTTAAAACCAAAAAATGGTCTCTTTGGCAACGCCTTTCTTGTATTCTGTTAGTCCATAAAGTATATGCCTATAATTATATTTTATAAAAATATTCTCTGTCGATGAGTGCAAACCATATGTCATTTGTGGAAAATATTTATAAGGAATACATATTTGCTTTATAGAAAAAAAAAAATGGGGCAACTCAGTGTATTCTCCGTTCCTAACAATAACGTAAATATAAAAACAACAAGCTGAAATGAAATAGGTCAAATCAAAAGTGTGTGACATTCGGTCGATATTAGCATACAAATATGTTTCACTTTACCAAGAATCATCAGTGCTACTGGTCGACCTAATATAGCTATTATACGGAAAATTCCTAATATTTGGATGAATAATTTAATAAGATTTTAAAATAAAAATTTCATTAGTAAAGGAAAGGTATTTACTTAATTGTTGATCTATAACTACCATATTTAATACGAATTTTCCGTATACTGGTCAACCAATGGCACTGATGATTCTTGGGAAGATGAAACACATGTGTTTGCTAATATCAACCGAGTGTTACACACTTTTAATTTAACTGAAGTACATTAATTAACGGTAGTTATTTAGCGCCTGTTTAGTTGCTTTAATTATTGTTATTCTTTATAGATAAAGATACGTAGATGATTGCCTAATGTTACTTCCGGAAGAAAAAAATCCAAATTTTCAATTCATTTCACTCAAACATAAATTTCACGATAGAAAAAGAAACCAATAAAAATATAAATTATCTTGACATTACAATAACTAGAAACGGAAATAAATTAGAAACAAAATTTTACCAAAAAAACACAAACTCAGGCAGATATATAAACTTTAATTCTACCATTATCCCATAAAAGAAATACGATAGTATTGTTTGATAGAGCGCTAACACTTACTAGTCCAATATATAGAAAACATATCCTAACTAATATAACAAACATTTTAATAAAAAACAACTACCCAATAAAGTTTATTGAAAATATAAAAAAGAAACGCTTATATAAATTATATAATAGTTCATCTCAAAATGACTACAACAAAGAACAAAAAAATTATAAATACATTGCATTATCATATATAAATGGGTTATCGCATAACCTAGATAAAGCCTTATTAAAATATGATATAAAAATCGCCCACAAAAATACAAATAATCTCTCTTACCTACATTCAAAATTAAAAAGCAAAACCCCAAACAAAAAGCAGTCAAATGTCATTTATAAAATAACCTGCCAAAACTGTAACAACGCTTACATTGGACAAACGTCACAATATCTAGAAGAAAGACTAAAAGATCATAAATATTCAAAAAATATCACAGCTCTAAAAAAACACGCACAATCTAAATGTCATAATTTTGATGTTGAAAACACAGAAATTTTTGATAAAGAGAAACATAAAAGAACAAGAAAAATACTAGGATCAATACATTTTAAAAACACCAAAAATGCATGTAACGATAAAACAGACATATTAAATTTACCAAGTTTATACTACACCATTATTGAAAATTATCAAAAATAAACATCACATTAAATAGTACACCTATATAAATAGCTAAATAATGGAATGTATAAACACAAATAACCGTACTACAAATCAAGGAAAAGAAAAATATCGCAAAACATACACAAACATATGGCATTGAAGCATTTTAAAATCTTTACTTAAACAACACCTTAAACGATATACACAACACATAGACGATGGAATTAAAAATCTCAAAACCGAAAATATGATGTAAGATGTAAAATTTAAAATTAAAACTTTCGACTTTATGTTTCTATACGAACATTCAATTGGATTTTACCAAATAAGTTTTTCTCCCAAGGTATACTGTTATCGAGGTTTTCCTTTTTTCTGTTTTTATTTCATTTGTGATTGTTTAGTTTGTCCATAAATTGTTTTAGTGTGTACGTCTTTTTACATTAGTTACATGTAAATGACTTTATACTTACAGAATAGAGGCAAATTGAAAAAGATGCCTAAAGCATCGAAACGTTTTTGTATTTAAAAGAAATTTCTCTTTTTTAATTAAAAAAAAAGAATATATAGATAAATATATCTATAGGTTGACAATTTAGCACTATCTTCACTCTTTATCCAGGCAAACGAAATAGATTTTGCCCAAAATTATAAATTCAGAAAATAATAGCACTTTAATCTTCTATCTTACAGCCGAGCAGTGACTAATGCTAAGGAAAATGGCAAAAGAAATGATAACAATTTATAATCACACATACTTTTTTATTGCTTTTACATGTGAATAATAAAATTTAATGCTACAATTTATCCTTTATTTAAACTCGACGAAAGTTTGTAAATCTAGGTATTCATTTGTGTAAGGAAATTACGAAACATATAGCAGAATTTGAAAACCCATTTTCCAGAACAACGGGCTAGAAACTACAGTTCATATCCTGCATCCTTATATAGTTCAATAAATTGAAAGTGTTTGCTCTACTTTCTGAAAAGGATGTTTTCTATTCCAGGCGAGCACCCTGCAGCCATGCAACACGGAGGTCAGCTGCGTCTTGAATATCCCCTGCCGGCCTGTCTCCTTAGCGTGCTGGTCGTCTTGGTTGGGCCCTAGAAAGGAGAAGAATGAGCAGAATCAACGGAATCCACGTTCTGTGTATGTGCAGTGAATAATAAAATATACGATGCTAGTTACTAATAAAGAAGACAATTGAACCGGTGTTAATGTACAGTAAAAAGTGAAATATCAAAAGTCGTTAATAACAATTGCGAGGTGAGAAACAGATGAATGGAAACGGATGAAAAAAAAAGAGAAAAAGGAAGTATAGACGATCGTTATTTCTACTAAATTTTTCAAAGGAAATTGAAACAAATACATCGAGAAAACAGAGAACATTGATATTGCACTTTCTGCTTGTAAAAAAAAAATGCAAACTGAAACTCTTTGAGTTGATGTATTTTTCGATCGTATTTGTTTCTTTTGGAAATGAGGAACAATGTAATATAAAATACGTAAATAGTAGTTTTTCAAACATTATGTTATACTATAAATATGAACGTAATTAAGGGTAAGATATAACAACATTTATATCATTAAATGTTTTAGAATAGTTAAAAAAAAACGATGATATTTAAGGTACAATATCACAAGACCTTTTCCACAGGCGTAAATACGTTCTTCTTAAGTAAACCAGGTTTTGTTATTTTACCATAAGGCATTATTTATTTAAAGTTAATAGTATCTGAGACATTTAATTTAGGTCGTTTCAACAACATTTTTACC
The DNA here is from genome assembly GCA_004143645.1 of Protaetia brevitarsis. Lineage (NCBI taxonomy): Eukaryota > Metazoa > Arthropoda > Insecta > Coleoptera > Scarabaeidae > Protaetia > Protaetia brevitarsis. The sequence goes on along the minus strand of RXPK01000195.1, from coordinate 3,399,874 downwards.
TAAATCTCTCATTTTTTTTGGAGCTGGACCGCCCTATCGACAACACTACCCTTCGCTATTTGCTTTAATGGTTTTTTTATATATATATATTTTTTTCTATGTGTACTTCTAAAAAAACAATTCTAAATGCATTGGTAACTGGCAAGTAGGCAACCAGATATATTCTGGTTGTTTGACCTTCTATATTTACTGTTAATTATTTCTTTTTAAGTTAATCAACATTAAGTAGTAATTAAGACGTACGAAACAACATAACAAGGGTAAACCTTTATTTCAATGCAAGTTTTCAAGATGATGACGTTGTCTTTCAAGGCAATAAGCAAGATGGTCTTGAAAAGAACGCGAATCATTTTTTTGTGGCAGCATTCCATCACATGGAGTACGTATACGAATATGTTTTTGTTATTATTATTAGTAATCATAGAGAAATTATTTAGTTAGAGTAGGAAAATTTCAATTGAACTGAACCTGGTGCAAGAAATCAGGTTCACAGGTGTACAGAGCCACTTCTAAACTCCATTCTTTTTTATTGCACTAGTACCAGAAGTGCAGAAGCAAATGTAAGCGAAGTGGGAAGAGTCATATATTTGAATATTTCTAATTTAGTCGAGTGTTCTCCTAGAACGTACCCCTTGAAGAGTGTTGTTTTGTAGTCGGTTCCTTTACCCTCTGACATTCTACTTTTAGAATGTCTAATACGCTTCTGGTCCAGATTTTCTTTTGTTTTCCGTCTGTGCTGGTTTTTGAATTTTTTTAACGATTTTTCCAATTTGTTCACCTTCACTTTTATTTAAAAAAAAAGTTGTTTGCATTTTTTCGCCTTTTTTAAATCTTGTTTACATTTTATTTTTCATTTTCTTAACTTTAATGTTTTTTTTTAACATTTTCCCTTTTTCTGCATTTATTTTTAGTTTTCGATTTTTTTACTATTTTCCATTAAAAAATCCATTTTTTTATCTATTTTTTTACAGTCGTATATTTTTTTTTATTTTTTAAAGCTTTTTCACATTAAAAAATCGGATGTTTTTTCTTTTTTAAAATTTACTTCAAAGTTTTTTAACATTTTTTTAATTATTTTTAACATTTTTCCATTTGTTCCTGTCAATTTTTTAAATATTTCACTTTTTTTAAAAAAAATCGAGGTATACAGTACGCAAACCACAATTTTTACTTTTTCGTCCCTTTTCTATTAAAAAAACATTTTTTATCTCTTTTATCCAGTTTTATATTTTTCTATTTTTTTTAAACTTTTTCGCATAAAAAAAAACTTGATATTTTAAAATTTCCACACCAAACCATAATTTAATATTTTTTTTTTATTTTTACATTTTTTCCATTTGTTTATTTTTTCACAATTTTTCCATCATTTTTTCAAATATTTCACTTTTTAAACAAAAAAAAAACGAGTTATACAGTACACAAACCACATTTTCTTACTTTTTTATCCTTTTTTTATTTTCATATTTTTTTTAAATCCATTTTGTATCTCTATTTATTTAGTTGTAAATAATATATGTTTTTCCGGTTTTTTAAAACTTTTTCACATTTATCCACTGTTAAACTAACTCGTAGGATCATTGATCATCTTAGCCGATTTTCAACAATCTCTTTTAATAAATTTTCTTCTTTTCCACAACTGCCTGTTTTCTGCCTTTTTTCTTTTAATAATTTAAAAATTGAACATTCGTGGACTGGTAAGTGCTTGAAAAGGCGTTAAATTTATCCTCAATATGCACAACTTCAATAATAAACTGAAAGACCGTATACGTACTGCATATGATGGAGTGCTGCCATATATATTAGAATTTATTATTTTATTGTGTGATCACCCTGCAAGATATTGATTTAAAATTTTATATAGGGGGAGGTTTGGTGGTGCTAAACAAGATTATAATACTTATTAACAGTTAAAGAAATTGCCTAATATATTAAAAAATGGCCAAAAACACCACTGATAAAAATCTAACTTTTTTTGTAGCCATTTAATCACCTGATGAATAGGTAGATATTCTCAACCAAAGTTTCATCAAAATCGGGGTCATAATAGCATAAATACAATTTGGGAGTCATAAAAACTGAGACACACTGTGTTGGCTATTACGTATTGTGTGTCTTCAGTTATATTGGCTTTCGTAGTATTTGCAATGATCTAAACTCCACTACCTGTTCTGATAAAGCTTTCCTGGCTTCTGGCTCGCCATTTTTTTATTATTTTTGTGATCGTTAAATTGCTTACGGAGATCCGAAATGAAATAACATTAAATTCCACTTAAGTAACCTTCCACACATTTTCCTATTTTTTTCACGATGCTATCATGCTATGTCTTCGTTCTTTAATACATTTTTATACTTTTATGTTATATTTAAACTGTCAAATTTTCTTCGTTAGTAACTGATCTTACTCCCTTTTCGTCCATTTGCTTCCTATAAAACCACCTATAAAAGCCATTAACATCGACAACAGTGAAAATTACTTTTAAAAGCACACTTTTATTAAATGCTGTGTTGAAGGTCTTGTAAAATTGTCACGTTAACTACTAAAAAATGCGTTAAAAAACTTCAAATATAACAATGGCATAATGAAAACAATATGTTTGCCTTTAGTTTCTCATCTTTATTTACATAATATTTAAATATATTTTATTAAGCCGTACGATTTCTGATTCCCGTATCATTTGTCCTAATAGACAGAATACTAAGATACGCATTGTCCAAATACACGTGTAATTTAAATTTTAAATAATTTTTTGAGGAATATTTCAATGATGATGATGTGATAAAATATTCACATCCTCTTAAAATGCAAATATTTGTATATAGGATACTGTATGTATCATAACGCAACAATTTGAGAAGGCTGAATAGCTGTACACATTGCCCCAGATCACTTCATTTAAAGCAGTTAGAGTCGCTATGATAAGGAAAGCATATCTTTGATTAAAGTTTATCTTTATATCTCTAAAGCTAACGATAATGTAATTCACACAATATATTTAATTTTTGTTTTAACTATTCTATTGCGCAGTTTTGCATCTACTGTAAAAAAAGCGTTGACTTTTTCTGTTTACAAGATAGCTTTTGTTACCTCAATATTGAATTTACTTAGGTTACCACAAAGTTTAGTATATACATTTGCTTATACAGGGCGAAAATTTGTTGTCGCTACAATAACCCACAAACTATTAATGCTAAAAGTAATGAACAAGGTATTGAACAATTCACTACTTTTTCCAAACCCACCTAAACTAGCTTCATATCATTGAAAAATCAAACATAACAAAGTACTGTTAAACAAAAATTGAAAATAAAATGAAGCAAATGTGTTACAGGTAATATATTCTAACATCAAGTTGTATGTTACCTGCACTATTTATTCGTTTATAATTATCAATTTCAATTGTCTCTCAAGATTTGCAATATCTCATTTTGTAATCATTTATGTTTTAAAATCCCAGAAAAAACAAAACTACTATTAACTGTTTTTCTTTTTGTGTAATTTATTGTTGCTTCTTTCTACAATTCTAAATCATTTGTTTTCAGCAATAGAGTTAAGAACACTACTAGTACACATACTTATGATTATACACAGGTGGTTTCGTGAGATTTTATAATTATCTGCTGTACATACAATTTTTTCCTTCCTATAAAAGTGTGGACTCGTTAATGGGCACGTTTTATGTTTGAGTCTGTCCAATAATCACAATGCATTGTCATTTGTACATAAGTAATTAATAATATCTACGTCAAAATTAAACTATTGTAAGTTTCATTTATTGACGTTTTATGTTTTTATCAATGTAAAATATATGTTAATAATTATGGCAAGAGAACTTGTACTTACAATAAAAGTTGAATGAAAATTTTAATATATTTGTTTATTCTTTACATCTCACCTTCCATTTATTTCAGGGAAACCATGCTACTTTATGTGTATACTAAAAGTTTACAACTTCGTACCAAGCACAGGATTTTCTATGAGATATTATTATTTTAAGAATAGAATTAACCAACAAAGAGTTTTTGTTTTAAATTACGTTTACGAAATCTCCATGTATGGGGCCTTTATCTTTGACACTCTGAAGATAATAAACAGTATATTACGAAAGATAATGTAAATAATGATGATATAGGGCCGATTTCTTTAGCCAAGTATAAAAGTCCCGTATTTGTATCTGTTGGATAGCGTTATCTACAAGATATGAAAAAAATAGATTTCTCCAAATAACTGCAAGCAATTTTATCCGTGGAATAGAAATCGACAAGATGTCATTTGACAACGCTGTAAAAATACGAGCTGTTAATCTTGGCTAGGAAAATAATACACGGTTACTGCACAAGCGTGTACGAATCATTTGGCAGAACATAACTACAAAACGAAATATATAGTTAAGATATGATTAGCGTAAATCAGTTTAGGATAAGTAATATTTGTTTATGATTTACTGGATTTGAAAATGGACTTTTTCTTTTACAGTATACAGGGTATTCCACGTAACTGGTTCATGAAAAGTTTATGATGTTCACTTATTTACTTATATTTGAGATTTATGGCATCAAAGTATCTGTTCGATGGAAACTATAAAATGTAAAATATCTTAACCTAATTTCACTTCGTTGACCGGAAATGGATTGTCAACTTTCTTTATTTAAATAGAATGATATAATTTTTTATTCATTTTTGGATTCTACAACTATAAATACGTCAGTTTTCATTAGCTATTCCTATAGCTACATGTTGCCGTTTTTGAGTTATTTAAGTTTTTCTTTTTTTTTTAGTCATAATCATTGCATCATTGAGAAATTAATATCTCCGTTAATACTGCAAGTAGAGACTCCAAATTTGCTATGTTATGAATGTAGATATTACTCTAAGAAACGGTAAGCACACTTTACATTTTAGCATACAGGGTGTTCAAAACTGAGGAACAAAGTGACATATTTTCAAATGCAGAAAACTAATTTTTTTTTAAATAGAACACCCTGTATTTTAATTCGGAATTAGGAAGTAAATATCATCTCTTATCGCTTTATATGAGCATTCCCTGCATATTTATAATGCATAAAATTTATGAGTTAATTTCATTTGTTTCCATTAATTCTACATTTTTTTAGAATACAAGAAGAGAGAGACAAACGTTGCCCTAACTTTACCGAGCTAGAAAAAGAAACATTGATAAATGTTGCATATAAATTAATATAAGTCCATTAATAAATCCATTTTACACACTTTTTATTCGTTCTTTTCATATAAACCACAAAATTACATTACATTACATTAATAATAATAATAAGTTTCAATGCTCAACCGATAAACCACTGACAGGATAAACATTAAATCAATACAATTTCGTATGTACACACGTAAAAATTAATCCACCATTATAAATAAAAATAATGAGGTTTTATTAATGCAATACATACCTATTATTATTATTAATTTATTTTTTTATTTATTTGTTTGAGGGTTATCTTGAGGGTAATAATTTATCGGTAGGGTCGAGTAACAGATAACCTTTGCGCCACATATCCGAAGGATAACATTTATCAATGGGTGAAGGCAAAAAAGTATTATGATTATGCTGTCAGTTAAGTTATCGCGCATAGTTATCCTTGACTGAAGAAATTGGCCCTAAATTTCTAACTATTTAAACGAAGAAAAACAAAATAAAACACACATTAATTTTTTTATCTTATTATTTGTTATTATTAACTAATGTATTAAATCTTAAGCAATTAAATCTAAGGTTATAACACCTCAAGGCTTTATTTGAAATATTACTTATATATATAATTACTGTATCCAGTGGCTTTGTACCTGTCTTGTAAGGAAGCAAAAGTAGAAGCTATTCTTCTCTACATAAAAAAAAATAATTATTGGTAAGGTTATTTACAACAAAAAATAACATTTCTGTATTCAAGCTCTTACTAGCTTAGGATAGGTACATAAAACAACTTTTCCTTTCGACAGGGCACTAGTTCTAATATAACCCAGTGAAACTTTTACATTATATTGCCATTGCCTAGCTTCCAATAAGGACCCGCCGCACAATGGAAGGAACGTGATTCTGTAAAGTTTACGTCTGTGACACAGAATTGAATGGTACATTTTACATTGTAAAGGAAAAGTTTCGTCGTCCCCAAGAAGTTTCACGAATTTTCTTACTTGGTTAGTCCGATTAAATGTTAAGAGATATCGATCAGTTCTTATGTACACTCAACTCAAAAACTAATGACGTACGGGGAAATAAGTCATAAGGAAAATATATTCCTTCAATCTACCAACGATTGCATAAGTGTAGATTATAATTTTTACATTTAATCTATTGGAGAGCATAATGAAGGTCAATATTTTGCGATTTTAAAATCTCCAGCGAAAAGGTAGCGTCATTTTCGTCGCATATCGTAAGTGTATCTTTCGGGACGACTGTCTGCATATATGCCTTTCTTTTATTTTTTACTTTAGTCATCGATCACTCGCGGGTGTTCAAAAGGTGCAACTTACAACTACCAGCAAAGTGACTTTATTGCGATCTGACAGGTTCATTATTGTCCTCAATATCGCCTGGCTGTCGCAATATAGAGATGCGCTTACTTTCATAAGCCCTCTGGCTGATTACAATTATTCTGTATTTTGCTAAGTTCCGTTGTAGCAGTTTGCTGCTGCACCTTTGCACACCATGCCAGAGATGCATAAGTCTAATGGGTCTGACCACCGTGGTGTATGTCCAGTACATCATATTAAACCTTAACTCCCACCTTTTACCATGGGCTCTTCTAACCAATATGAGTGTAGTTTTCGTCTTGATTTTAGGGGTCCAAGACCATCTCAGTTTCTCCTTCTCGTGAATGCTATTGTGGTCTTTTTGGAAGGGCTGATATTTAGACTCTCCCTTTGGTCCATATTTGTATAACTTGTAGAGCGTTCTGCATTTTATCCCGCACTACGTTGTTAAATTTAGAAGAATGGCAAGATCATCTGCATACCCCAAAATTTTATATCCTTCATTGTCCAACTTTATCAGTAGTTCGTCTTAAGTAAACCTACAACATAAAGTTACAAATCAAATTATATCTTTTGGGATTTCTGCATACAATATGGATTGGATGTTTTGACTTTAAAAGCACATGAAGCCTTAGGTTGCTTCGACTTAATAGTAACACCAAAAATATTAACAAGAAAAAGCTGTTATACATGAAACTGTTTCTGTAAACTTATTATTGCAAAAAATATGTGATTATAATTATTTTATTCCTCGAGGGATATCTCCATAGAAAGCTTGCTCCTTCAATTGAGTGAGAAATAGGTTTACAAACTGCTCGTTTCGAAATATACCCAATTTTAATATTTATATATCTTAAATAGCTAAACTAGCAAAGTGGCATTGATACGTGTAAAGGTAAAAAGAGAATTATAAAGATTCTGGATATTTATTTATTGCATAAGCTCCATCGATTGGTCGAATTAGTTTACAGTGTGTGTCACCACGAGCTTTGATTAAAAGTTTATGGAGAAGTAGATAAATGTGAGATTTAATTTTTTTTACAGTAAGTCTATGGTTGTAGATCAGTTTAACTAAAATACTTCCGGAAATGTTCCTTTTTACTGGAAGTAGTTATCAACTTCATTATTGCAAAATGGAAATGGTAATATTTTTATCTAAGTAGTTATTGAGAAAGGAAAAAGATAATTTCTAATCACCAGTTTGGTTTTTTACCGGGAAAATCTATATTCGACGCCATGTATAATATCATAGCTCACATTTACAAACACCTGGATGGTGTATTTTTTGATTTTTCAAAAGCATTTAACACAGAAATTACGATATCTTTTAAGTAAATTGTGGGCATATGGAATACGCGGTACCCCTAGAATTACTTAAGTTGTATCTGTCGAATCGACAAATCTTTATTGTAATCCACAGTCGCGCGAACATAGATCAAAAAGCAATATCTTTTACCTGCAATAGATATCACCTGCGGTGTGCCTCAAGGTTTCAACTTGGGACCTACGCTGTTTGTCATATATGTAAACGACTTGTGTGTTGTCATTACCTGGGTATCCTTTTAGTTAGTATGCTGAGGATACCAGTTGTTGCATCGCCAACCCCAATGCTGATGGCGTTGCTATGACAAAAGTTATTTCAGATATGCGCTCTTGGTGTGAAGGTGACCAACTTTTACTAAACCCTGAGAAAAGAAAGGTAATACAGTTTCGCGCTGGTGCTGATGCTATTAGCAGTCTTTACGTTCGATGTAATGGCAGGTCGATCGAAGAGAGCAAGTCAGCTGTGTTTTTGGAATTAGAGGTTGATCATGGTCTCTAAAATTTGAAGAGCCATTGTGTACACATAGAAAATTAATTGGTGCGACTAATGCCTCAAGAAACTTGAAGACTGCTGTCGGTGTGGGCCTTGCGTATGTTTTACTTTTTCATTGCTGAATCGCGATTGCGCTATGCAATTATTTTCTGAGGATCGGCGCCTTGGGCAGACATATTGTTTATTCATCAAAAACGGCTAATAAGATGCATGATACGGGCATCAACTAAAGAATCGTGTCGACCGCTATTTAAACAATTAAAAATCATGCCTCTAGGGTCGCTGTACTTATACGAGCTTTTAATCTTTTACAAACGTCACGAAAGCCGATTTATCAAAAATAAGGTTATTTATAATCACATGACAACACATTCAAGGAATCAACTAAGTGTACCAGCTCATAAAACATCACTATATGTACGTAGCCCATACTATAGATGTGTAACATGTTTTAATGGGCTACCTGAAGAAATTAGGTTAGCCGATTCTCTAAATTCGTTTAAAAAAATATTAAAATCATTTATCTAAGAGCATTGCTTTTATACCATTGAAAAATTTATAAACAGCGACAATTAGAACTATAGATGAAGTTCGATTTCATAGAGGTTAATTGTTCTTGTCCATTATCGCCATCTCTCTAAAATATAGGTTAGCGCATATGAATGTAGATATTTACTGACAATGTCTATGTTATTTACAACCTACGATAATAAATTATTATTATTGCACATATTTATTGTACCTATAGTTATATCTGTGTTCATCCATCACCACCTTGTTTTCGCATTTCTGGTTCCATATTCACGTAATATCGTCGTAGTACTGTATATAACGTATTTATCTTTTATACATAATATATATTTACCTCGACAGTTAATTCTATTGACGTACGTCGAATAAGTGAAAAAAATAACACGTGGATACTTTTTTTTTTGGTGTAAAACCTGGTGCTGAAATTGAATCATATCAAATAAATTTTGTAGTAGATATTTGCATTTAGATAGAATCTGCATGCTTGAATTTCGGAACTTTTTCATTGTCCTTTATTATTCCCTTCCGAGTTCACGGGGGAATTCGACTTATGTAAAACTCAATAAATATTTAAACTTAAAACAGCACTTCCGATATAGGGCAGACTCTTATGTAAGCCACGCGGAGAATGGAACGTCACGTACTGCTCAGTACCTAAGGAAAGTGATACCGAATAAGGCGCAATAGAGGTTTCTATTTATTTATTTTTTTGATTCTGCAATTTTAATTAAAATTTACGTCTAAATTTTACACCCCCCTACAACAATTTATAATTGAATTTTCCGGTTGTGCTGTTTTAGAAAATTCAATTTCTCCCGAGCGTGTGAAAAATTTCTTGCGATTTTCCAATGGAACGTAACAAAGGGGATCTCATTTTGAAAGGAACGTTTAAATTCTCTCTTAAGCCACTCAACATTACGGTCTCGCATGCAGACGCCGTACACAGCGGTCGAAATATTAAATTTTTTTTTTCCCATATGTTCCCTCAACCACACATCAGCTTCGGCCCTGATGCAATATTCATAACTTAATAGTAAAGTCAGTCGGGCTCGATTGAGAGCACCCTTTGCTTAATGCCGGGACTATATATTTCAGAACGGCGTAATAAATGGGCAACTTTTACGCTGGTCCGAAATTTCAACGAAAGTATGTATTATATGTAGCATACTTTATGTATATGCTCTAAATTTCCCATTAATTCTGCTGAACTAAATAAATTGCAAAGCGTTTCATATAGAACCTTTAAAATTGCACGTACTATAACAAATCATATAGATATCTATACAGAAACTAGATTTTGAATATTAAATAGAGTGATCGAAAATGACTGTCCTGATCCTATAGGTACAGTGAGAGAAGAAAGTAATCGCAATGCTTGAAAAAAGAAACGAAGTTTTTCGAGAGCCTTTTGCCCATACATAATGACAGTGAGATATTGATTTTACATTTTTGTTTATGTTATAGATATTTAAATTAAATGGAAAGTTATATAAGTAATCGACTGAAACTTAATGTAATATTTAGATTACCTTAACTTCAAAATTTTTATATCTTCTTATGATATTTCAAAACCGCAAACAAAATAACGTGGCGGTATTTATTGCCGCTAGTCGGAAAGGTATTCTTTTCATTTCTTTTATTCAATAGAGCCAGATATTTACAATATATCCTGTAAAAATTATATACAGTGACCGGCATAAATATTGCAACATATGGGAAACTTTTTTATTATTAAAATATACTAAAACTTTTTTGTTGGGATAGGTTGTGCATGTCTGGGAACCCCAAAATCTATTTTGACACACGTCACGTGACCACTAGTATGGCGGTAAATTTTAAAAATATGATGTTAATCTCCAAAAAGTGAGGTTAGATGACATGATATCCAAAAAAGTTATTTGAAAAAGTGGTTTAGAATTCCATTCTGAGGCTATTTGCAAATTTTTGTAGAGATACTTTAAAAAAATTTAAAATCACAATTTTTCCAAATTTTGTTGAATTGAATTACATATTTCCATTTTCTTCGTTTTTAGCAGCTCAACTACAGTAATATTTCTAAATCTGGTTAATATCCAAACAATTTTGTCAATTTATGCATAATTAACACAGTGAAAACTGAAAAGTACATTTTCGTAATGACAGTTGTTGCAAGCGACTGTATCTAGAAGTAAATAAATTAGAATTTTTACAAAACATTTTTATTTTAAACCACTTAATAAACATTACTTTTATTGAAAATTATAACACTTTTTTGTTTTCTGCATTAAAATGGAAACCATTAGTCTAAAACTAATAACTCATAACTGTACATGCGCACACCGAAGGTATTAAAGTAGGTTTTGAAATTAGAGAGCAAGGAATAATCAATAGTAGATAAAATAAAAATAGTTTAATGTCTATGAAACTCAGTAGAAGCAAATTATTAATAACAAAGTACTTTTAGCTGATATGATTTCTTATTAAGCAAAAACATTTAAGCAATAACTATATGTTTCATAATTAAAGTAGGCTCTGAAATTAAAACAACAAAATAATGTACTTTTCAGTTTTCGCTCTGTTAATTATACAAAAATATGACAAAATTGTTGAATATCAGCCAAATTTAGAAATATCACTGCTGTTGAGCTGCTAAAAACGAAAAAAATAGAAATATGTAATTCAATGAAACAATATTTGGAAAAATTTTGATTTTCATTTTTTTTTAAATATCTTTGCAATTTGCACATAGCCTCAGAATTGAATTCTAAGCAACTTTTTCAAATAACTTTTTTGAATATCTTGTCATCTGACCTCACTTTTTGGAAATTCATGGCATATTTTTTAAATTTACCGCCATACTAGTGATCACGTGACGTATGTCAAAATAAATTTTGGAGTTCCTAGACATGCACAGCGTATCCCGCCAAGAAAAATTTGAAATATTTTAATAGTAAAAAAACGTCCCATATGTTGCAATATTTATGCCGGTCACTGTATATGATGTCCGCGTCATTTTTTTCTTGACTAGCAAACAGCGCGATTATTTTGTTCTCTTACTGTACGTAACATTACTACCACTTCTAATTAATTCTTTTATTCAATTCATTTCTTTGCCGGCGCGCGCAATAATTTTACCGAGTTCATTTCATAGCGTCCAATCCCGCGCCACACGCTTAATGCACTCACGATTGGTTCTCCACCAATGCCGCACGCGTGGGGATCTCGGGGGCCTATATAGAGCGCCGGTTTGATGCGATCGAAGCAGATCCCCGCCTCCCTAGCTATTAGATCGTAGTCGTCCTCTGGGTGACACGGCGATAGCTTCCCGTCTCTCTCCGCGTAGCTAGAGATTGTAGTCGTCGTCTGAGGGATACAGCCTAGCCGCTGTCCGCAGGCTATTAGATTGTGGTAGTCCTCTGTGTGGCACGGCGATAGCTTCCCGTCTCTCTCCGCGTAGCTAGAGACGGTAGTCGTCCTCTGGATGACACAGCCTAGCTTCCGCTGGCGGTGGGTCATGGATCGTAGTCATCCCCTCGGTGACACGACGTGGCCTTTCGTTGTTCGTTTGGTTAGAGATTGTAGCCGTCCTTAGGAGTGGCACAACCTAACTTTCCGTTCCTCGCCCGGTTACACGTCATAGTCGTCCTAGGGGGTGACACGAGGTAAGCCACACGCAACCATTGTTGCAGGTATCGAGTCGTGCACCCCGTGTCGGAAATTCAAGGTAATTGTTGTTATATTTATTTTTGACACGCCCTGTACATTGTGTACTAGATATCGTATTTACCGCCCCCTTCATCGATATATATATTTGATAATTTTACCATTAAAACTATTGCTTTTCCCGATTGTTAGATTCCACTGTATATTTAGCGTAACTCATATTTAACATTTTGCCGGTAAATCAAACGACCGTTTTGCTATTTATTCATTGTACACAATATTGTTCAATTGTTGTTCTTGTTGATGTTAATTGTAGTTTGTAAATACTCACCTGTATTTTCGTATGTGCATCTCTTTTTTTCTGTGTCACTGTTGTTAAGGGAATAAAACACAAAAACCACCTGTTTGTTTCATTTCACATTATCGCGTTCAAATAATATTAGAATCCTGGACATTCACTCACGAACTGAAGCTACTTCAATTAATTAAGTGCATCCATTGGATACGGGAAAAATATTGCGATTGTTAGGCACAAAAAGAATACAAAAATAATGTTAAAACTTAGCACAGACGAAAATCATATTCTGATATTCTCCTATCATCTTCTGTTAGTATCTGCTTCAACTTTCCTTCAAAATTCTTGCTAATACCAGTTTCTCGGTATCCTTCCGTTTTCCCAAATTTCTGTGAGTAGTTTCTTTATCTCTCTTTCACCTTATGTCCCCTTTTTCATCCGAATCATCAAACGCTTGCTCTTATGCAGTGTGTACAACATCTTTGCCATGAATATAAGAGTTCCAGCATAATTTTTACTTAATATACTGCTTGTTAAGTGACATTTATTGTATTACAGCGATTTACTAATTTACACTCTCTGACAATCAGCATAAGCGCATCCCATCAGATTTGAAATTCAAATAATAATTCGATCAAAACGGCAGATATCGCATAAGACGGGTAACACAGCGCAAACACTAAATAACAAGTCTGATTAATTAACTAGATTAACGGTTTAGTTTGCATATACATACATGAACGGAAATGCTTGTACTATTTGAGACAAAATGCCGTATCGATCAAAACTCCCTAACTATAATATATTCATCCTATCCGGTTACATAGCGTGTATGTTATGTTTGTGCACACATGACAGTATCCTGAAGATAGTAATGTTCTATAAGCTGATAAATACCCTACCGGATGTTTATATATTCTATGCGTGAGGCTTATATATATATATATTGCGATACTGTTTGGCTAGATGCTTATAATATTCCCTTTCGTTTAGAATGTAATGTAATAGACATATTTAAGTTTTAAGTTTAAAACATATCGTGAATTGATCACAAACCAATACCTCATTTATTATTTCATCAAGAATAGAAAATATTCTTATATATTTTTATTGCATTCTTATTATAACGTCTAGGACTAAATCCATTTCTAAACGTTCCTAACAGCAGAATTCTTAACGCTTTAATTTAAAATGGAAATGCGTAGGTACACTTTACAAAAGCAAGAGAAACAACCGACATTACTAGAAATGCTTGCGCTTTATAGGCAGCTTAGAGCTAGCTACACTATTGACTGTGATAGATCTCTACGAACATCAAAGCGTTTACGTTTCAAGTGGAAAGGAATAACTCGAGTTTTTAACCATCTCTTGGCTGAAATTTCCACAATTGATTCAAACTGTGCAGTTCATGTTTTAAAGTCATAACTGTTAAAACGCTTCGTGCATTTAAAAAGGGTAGCCATTAATACAATAGGAATGCTGTTTTAGTAAATTTCCTCGACAATTGTCTTTGATCGTGGATTCATTTTAATCTCAGACTTAAACCTAACATAAATGTATCCAAAAGTAAATTTAGGAAATAGAAAATTAGATAACAGGTTAAAACGGTAAAAACTGATTACCGCTAACAATTTAGTTCATTGTCTATTTTAATTAAAGGACTGATAGTTTTAGTATTTGCATTTAAATGAAAGGTTCCGTTCTCAAAGAAAAAACGATTTTTCAGCAAATACCTCTGCATATTTTACGAGTCCGATTCAAAAGTTTAATCTAGTGGTTAGTTTTTAAATACTTGAAATTCGGCAAATATAAAGTAAAATTCTAGGATATTTGAACATCAGTTTGGCTCATGATTTGTTCATAATTTAAAATCACATTAGATATTCTACAAAATTATTAAAACTATAAAATTATAAAATTATAAAATTATAAAATTATAAAATTATAAAATTATAAAATTCGAAAATTATGAAATTGTAAAATTATTAAATTGTACAATTGTAAAATTATAAAATTGTAAAATTGTAAAATTATAAAATTATAAAATTATAAAATTATAAAATTATACCATTATAAAATTATAAAATCATACCTGCCCGTACTATTATTTTATTCTAATAATTTACATTGGCTATACTTATAATAAACTTCAAATGATGTTCTCACCAAAGGAAAGAAACATCTGTTATAGTTTCTAAAATATTTCCAAAAATCTAAAAAAGGTGAAATTTATTGAGCGATTTAGCATTTAAAAAAAAATACGCCCATAGTGCTCTTTCTATCTCTACAGCTTTATCGAGTTGTCGGTGTCTCTTTGCAACAATTACTCTCAGGATCTGACGACGCAATCTCACCTACATTAACGTATTTCACAAAACAACACTGCTTTTACACTAGCACCATTACTTGTATAACTCAAGTCTTCTCATTAGGCTGGAGTTCTCGAAAATATATTATTGTG
This sequence comes from Protaetia brevitarsis, assembly GCA_004143645.1. Taxonomy (NCBI): domain Eukaryota; kingdom Metazoa; phylum Arthropoda; class Insecta; order Coleoptera; family Scarabaeidae; genus Protaetia; species Protaetia brevitarsis. Next base: position 3,384,627 of record RXPK01000195.1, on the reverse strand, counting down.
ATTTTCCCGGCTAATGTTTTTTTACGGAAAAGAAAAATAAATAAATAACTTTTTAATTATATCTGCCTTTTCTTTGCAGATACCTTCCTACAATGATAGACACAATACAATTCCATTAATAAAACAGTGCAATCATTAATAACATGTATAATTTATTAATAAGTTTATATCAGAAACAAATAGAATGAGAACTCTTACTCAAGGTGAGTATAGTTATTTGGGATATTCAAACAAGTATTATCAATTATCCAGTATAATTTAGATTCTTTAATTCAAAAAGAAACTTAAAATATCCCGCGCTATCATAAGAGAATATAAAACCACCAACCACGTTTGCCAACTTATAAAAGCTCAGAATTTTAATCTCATACGAAATAAGAATAACCTCAAAATATTATCAAAGTTATACCAATACATTCATTTATACAAACAATTAAACAATGCTATGACCAGATACCTCGTATATCGGTTCATACAGACGCCAGAGTACCTCCGAATGTGATTTCCTTGTGGTGACAATCCAGATTCGCTGGTATATTCACCACCTTCGTTACATTCAGGATGTATGATTAGACTCGGAACAGCAAACCCATGCACACTCCCATGTAGAACAAGTACCCATGTATAGTAAACACCAAATTTGTGAATTTATCCCCTTCAATACCAGATATACCCAGCGATTTGGTTTACTTCATTTATATTTGATGAGAAATGACACAGCTTTTTCTAAGGCTTCATCAACATTCAAGTCAAGTGAACACCTAAGATACCAGGATATCGTACAGTTGCCAGACGATAAATTATATTCAATTTCCATGATTACTAATACGAGCTAACCCAAATTATACTGGACTTACAAACAAGTACAACAAGTAAAAATTACATTTCAATATTGTTGGGGGTTTCCCTCTTATGAAACACAGCAATATATATTACTCGTAAAGTTTATTAAATCTGACAGTGGTGTGGTTAACAGTGCCCAACTGAAAATTTCGATGAAAGTTGCTATTTCTAACATATGTATTAGGGCACATTGCTAATATTTCCCGTTTGTAGAACATGCAACAGTACATGTTCTACAATCTCTGGATGGTAAAAATGTGACTCTGTCACAATCCCACAAGCATTTGTGGGTTTCTCCAAAGTTAGTCCATTGGCTGGTAGTTTAAATTGAACTCATCCAAATCTAGCCAAGTCACAGGAGCCGGTATTTGTGGATCTAGGCTTAATTAATGGATATCCATAAGTCTGGGGAAGCACGCAACAGTCTTCCAGCCAGAGGTATCCGCTCTTGCAGCCTGCCTAGAAATTATTGCAAAGGGAGCTGCATGAGGTGGAAAATAAGTATAACAACTGACAGCCAGGCCGCTATCAAGGTAACTAGGTCAAAACTAGTTAGAGACTGCAAATAATCCCTCAGTATACTGGCAAGAGACTATACGGTGTCTCAGATTTGGGTGCCAGGACATGAGGATATAAAGGGAAAATAATAGCCGACGAACTAGCCAAGGAGGGCTGTAAATGACACTTCATAAGTCCAGAGCCCGTATGTGGAATTATCAAGGACTCTGCTAAAAGGAAGATTTGGACCCGGTTAGATACAGAAAGTAAAAAGAAATGGAGGTCGACTAAAGGTCAACTCCATACTAAAGCGCTAATAGGAGACTGGGATTCTAAATTCTCTGATAACCTACTTAGACGCAGCAAGAAAGAAGTTGGTAACTGAACACTGTCTCCTGAGAAAGCATCAATACAACACAGGTCTTGTAAGCAAACCGTGGTGCAGAATATGGGAACTACAGGAGGAGACGAGTTTACATGTAATCTGCACAAGTGAGGAATTGAAAGTACTCAGGCAGAAATATTTTGGGATGGTTCTATTGGAGCCTTCGAAGGTTCTCAAGTTTCCACTGAGCTTTATAGAGAACACCAAGCTGCTCGAGTGCGAGTAAGAGATTTAATAGGGACGGCTCAATGAGCACTTACTTCGAGTGCCTGGACTATAGGTGCCCACCCTAACTTCAAAAACTTTTTACAGTATAAATTTTTTCTTAACTGTACGACCACGTAGGGGAAGGCGGGGTAAGATGACGAGGTTAAGCTTCTACAATTTATCCTAACCACTCTAAATGGATTTAAGCACTGAAATTTTTATGAGAACTTGATCCATATCTTGCTTATATCGAACATTTTTTTTCAATTGCCTCTTTCATCTTCAAAGGAGCGAATCACGGGTTTTTCCGAGAAATGTCATTTTCAGAACAGGGTGAGGTGAGATGAGGAACAAACCTGGGGATTTAAAAATATTAAAAAAAATACCTTTATTAATATGTAACTTCAAAAAATCAAAAACAGCTTTTATAAAACTTTGAAACATTAAAACGAAACATGACGTAGGAGGTATTTAAGTGCAGAAATCGCATTTATAGGGCCTATGACTGGCCTCTCTCTAATGCCATCCGAAACACTCAGAATGAGCCCACTTAAAGCATTTAAAGCACTGATACCACAATTCATCTTTTCCTTCTTCCGAGCATATGATGCACAATTTATCTTCTTCGAAATCCGGCGGATCCATATCATCATCAGTGTCGATGTAAGGTACGGAATGAGATAGCTCGTCGTCAGAAGATGAAGGGAAGTTCAGTTGACGTCGTGGTTTCTTTTTGTTTGTCTTCTTAGTCAAATTTTTCTGTCTTTTCAGCTCTTTCTCTTCTTGCTCCTTTTTTTCTGTTCCAACGCTTCTTTTACAGGAGTTCTTGTTAAAAGAAATGACCATACCAGAAAGTCATCACACGCCTGACTGTAGGCAGTCTTTAAAGGTCCATGAAACCCCACATCCAGGGGCTGCAATCGGTGGCTGGTGTGAGGTGGAAATCCGAGCATAGCTATTCCATTCTCTCTACAAAATTGAATGGCTTCAAGGGTGACATGAGAGGCGTGATTGTCCATGAGAAGTAGAATGGGATGTTGAATACTTGGGCGAGTGTGTGAGGCAAAATGCTTCAAATAGTTGACAAAGTTGGTAGATGTCATCCATCCTGATATATGAGGAACTGCTGCTGCGCCTGGTAGGGCACCTTCTAAAAATTTCGGATTAATTCTCATCCTTGGATAAATAAAGAACGGAGGGATGTAATTTCCAGTGGCGCTCATGGCACACACACACAGGTAACCTCCCCGCGTTCAGCTGAAGAAATTTTAATGACTCGGCGAGCACCAACAGGGCTGATAATCTTTGGACTTTTCGTTGCAACAGTGGAAAATCCCCATTGTAGATTTGTTCAGCTGTGAATAAGTATTTCAACTTGACATCCTTAAGTAACTCATAAAAGTTCCCAACGTTCACTCGGTTAAATGCCATGAGCCGAGCAACTGATGTGGGCTCAGGTTTTCTCATAGTCAGTACGCATTCTTTCATGAATTCCCTGACGAAGCCTTCACCAGCGCTTCTTTTTCTGCATTAAATCTATGACTCACCCAATTTTTTTCTGCATAATCGAAACATATACTAGCGAATTGCTTTCTTGATAGGCCAAAGGCTCGTTTGTTGATGTCAGTCACGTATTGCTTGAGCTCTTCAACTTGTGCTGCAGAAAAGGTTTTTCTGAACCTTCCTAAATTTTGGGGGAATTTCACTTCAATTTCTCCTCCTTCTGAGGGATGAACTCTTTTTTTTTAATATCTCCTTATTGTAGGCTCAGGTAGTTTGTATTTTACTGCTGCAGCATTCAGACTTGAAACCTTGCGTGCGACATCTGATATGGCTGCCTCCATGTCCTTATTTTCTCATGTTTTCCTGACACTGGTCCGCACGTATTTTCGCGGCATATTGATGCTTGAAGTGTTGTTTCTCGTCTAGATTCGAAAACACACTTATTTATTTATTACTTATAAGGGAGCATATAACCTTAGTCACATGAAATACCTACACAATGTAGATTTTTGACTCAGTCCTTACAAATTTACAAGTAATAATTATAAAAAAAAACAATATTAAAAGTAATGAATCGTTTAAAATATGACAAATAAGTATTCAAAAAAGCATGTAGGGGTAAGATGACGAAAAATTAATCGTCATCTTTCCCCGTTGAAAATTCGCCATTTTTACCAAAAAAAACGTTTATCATTAACCAGAACGATTGTAGAAGATATGGGTCTCTGATGAATTAATAGCTATTGAGTGGTACTTTCAGAATGCTATAGTAAATAAGTTGAAAAATTTACTGTAAAATGCTGATTTCCTGCGTTTTGACACTCAAAAATTACAATGAAATACGTTGTACATGAACTTTTTACTAGAATATGCATCAACGCGCACGCGCATTTGTTTAATTTAGCGAGTAACATTTTTCATCACTGGGGGACTTTTATGCACGCTGGGATGTGCTGCTATCTGTGATAAAATGTGAGAGAAACTAAATTCGCCATCTTTCCCCATTCGTCATCTTACCCCGCCTTACCTTACTTATATACATACTCACATACGTCCATACTTATCTCTTCAAACTTATGTGAATGTATTGCACTTTATTTTATATCATCTAGGTTTTGCTTGTTAACCAGAACTGTATAGTGCCATGCATTCCTGTTTGAAGCGGCTGGTCGTTAAGGTGAAAACATGTATACTATGATATATAACAATCATTAAAATGTAGTAAACGCTGGCATACACAATCATAAACACAATATTGGCGAAACTCTAAAGATATTTCCGTCGCTTCCATATTTCTGCATACACTGAATCTGCGATGAGTGAACAACGTAAGCCTGTCAGATATTGGCATCTACAACAGGAAGCCACTGAAACTACAGGAAGAAAGTGCGCACGTACAGAGTAATGGATGGGAAAGGATACCGCTCACAAAGTAAATATTGATATTTCAAAGCAATTTATGTATATAGCTAGGATACGCCGGGACGTACTGAGGCCCGGTGAGTAATAGAAATTATTTTACTCAAACGCAACGGGCAAATTTAACGATAGGAAATTTCCTGGCCTTCCGTACTCTTTGCACATTACAGAGGAGGAAGTTTTCCACGTCACACCGTAAAAGGAAAATTATTACCGCGTACTTTGAACCGGTCCAAAGGAGAGAAAGTCGCGAAGGCAGACGCTGCGATGAAGCGGAGGGAACGAAAAGGGATTTTGCGCAACCCTTATTGACTTTCGAATCGTACGAAGGATTTTTATTCTAAAAACGAGGAAAAAAGATGAGCAATTTTAAATCTGCAGCTTATTAAAATCTTTTTTCTCCAGGAAATAGGTTTGAGTTTCGGAAAAGAGTACATTATGATTCACGCAGAACGGAAATGAAATATGTATATATACACTGAAAAAAAAATAGATATCATCATGTATTACAAAAAATCTTTATTTACCTGTAGCACATTAACAGAAGCATATTCTAAGTTATAGTTATTTCGTCAATGCTACACTATACAGCACTCCGTTTTCTATAAAATTTTAACATGTAATATGATTATTCTTCTCTGACAGTCAGTCTTCACTTAAAGCGAGTAGTTCCGTAAGTGTGGTCTTTAAGCTGATTTGAAACTGCGTATTGCTCTAAATGAGGTGGGTACCCAAAAGGAATTAACATTGGCCTGGGTTCCTAGCCATTCGAGCATGAGAGGAAATGAGGCGGAGGACGAGCTGACCAGGCGAGGTTCGTCAATGTTATTCGTTGGAGCTCACCTATTTTTTGGCGTTATCAAGTTGCAAATTAAAAAAAATCTATCAATGAATGGATGTATAATCAGTCTCAATGGGGGCAAAAATCACCGGGACAGAGACAGACAGACAAGAGTTTCCAAAGAAGCACTATACTCACATCAGTAAGGCAAGAAATTTCAGTGAAGATCTTGATATCATCAGCATATGCAAGAATAGGAAGGTCAGTTTGTAGAAATAGATCATTGATATACAACACAAACAGCAATGGTCCCAGATTCGATCCTTGCGGTACACCGGGGGTAAGAGTAAAAGCCTTGGAGTTGTATCCATTATAAGAGACGTAGCACCTTCTTTGCTTTAGATATGATTTAAGAAGATCCAGGGCAGACGGAACAAAACCGAAGGAGCTTAGCTTGGAGAGCAGCATATCATGGTTTATCAAGTCAAAATCCTTAGTTAAATCGGTATAAATCACGCCAACCTGGCCACGTCTATACAAGACTTCCGCAATGAATTGAGATATTGACGCCAGATTGGTAATATGAAGCCATGCTGATTCGACGAAATAAACGATCGAGTGCTACTATAAATACGCATATACAACACTTACTCATAAAGTTTAGCAAAATTGGAAATAGAAATAGGTCTATAATGACTCAAGATCTCTCGATCACCCTTTTTGTGCACCGGCACAATCCTAGCAGTTTTCAAGCGATCAGGAAAGACACATGACGAGATGGAAAGATTAATAATAACTTTTAGAGAAAGTGCAAGTACAAATCTGCAGTCACGAACTCAGAAACTAGGTATCACGTCTTCACCAGCAGTGCGTTTATTAGAAAAACCAGCCATAAGTTCAAGAAGTTCATCCTCAGTGAGTAATGAAAAAGCACACGGCAGGGAATTGCGTAGAGTAATACCTAAAGATGTGTCAGTGTTATCAAGTGAGGCAAAAACAAAAGAAAACGAATCGGCAAAAGCATTTACAGTGTCATTTGGATCCATAAAATCATTCCCATCCTCATCCAGACTGCTCTAAGGTCTCTCGAAAATTGGTGTAGAGAACGTTGCCTCTCTGTAAACCAAGATAAATCAGAGATGGTACTCTTTACTAACAAAAGAAAGGTGGGAAAACTTCGCCCACCACAACTGTTTGGCACTGCTCTCGGTTTCTCGGACGAAGTCAAGTATCTGGGCATCACTTTTGGCAGAAAACTGAGCTGGAGCAAACATGTCAAAACAAAAGCTGAGAAAGCGTATAAGGCCTTTTGGCAGTGTCGCCGCGTGCTGGGTAGGATTTGGGGACTCTACCCGAAAATTACCTTGTGGCTGTACACTGCCATAATTAGGCCCATGCTAACTTATGGTGCCCTCGTCTGGTGGCCAAGGGTGAGACGAGTGGTAGCCAGGAATGACCTGATGCATGTGCAGCGCATAGCATGTCTTAGCATTTACAGGGGCAATGCGCAGTACGCCGACGGCGGCAATGGAAGCCCTCCTATGTGTCCTTCCCCTGGATCTGTTCGTGGAGGAGACTGCCTTTAGAGCGGCTATAAGGTTGCGGTCCCGGGGTCTTCTGATCGGGGAGTGGGGGGGTCGCGGCCACGTGTGCATCATCCATGAGGGTGTCGCTAAAGCGCCTCTTCTTGGTGACGCGAAGGACTGTGTGCCTCCCTTGTTTGCTTTCGACAGACACTACCGCGTTCATGTCGACCCCTGCGTCGAATCACTGCCTTCGATTGCTGTCTATACAGACGGATCAAAGACAAAAACAGGGACAGGTGCGGCAGTTTTCTCTCCAGACCTCAAGCTCAACTTAGAGTTGGCACTAGGTAGGGTCGCTACGGTTTTCCAAGCGGAGGTTTTGGCGATCGTGCATGGTGCCGAAGAAATTTTAGCAAGGTGTATTATGGGACGACGCATTGTCCTTTACAGTGATAGTCAAGCTGCCCTCAAAGCCCTTAGTAGTTATAAGATCGCATCGGGTCTAGTACTTCAGTGTCATAGTGCCTTGGAAGCGATCGCCATTGATAATGACTTGGTACTCAGATGGGTTAAAGGTCATAAAGGTAATCTGGGAAACGAGGCTGCCGATAGGTTGGCGAGACGGGGTTCGTGTTCTCCTTACGTGGGACCAGAGCCTGTTCTTCCCATTTCTTCGGCTACACTCAATACCCTAATAAACCAGTGGACCACTACTCCACACGAGGAGAGATGGGCATCCATAACCACCTGCTGTCAGGCGCGCAAAGCTACCAGGCTGTCGTCTAGGACAGCGAGATACTGTCTGCAGCTTTCTCGCAGTAAACTACGTCAAGTTGTAGGGCTATTGACTGGCCACTGCAAACTTAATAAACACATGCACCGCATAGGACTGACTAGCAGTCCACTCTGCGGTGCGTGTTACCTAGAGGACGAGACACCGGAGCACATCTTATGTGACTGTCCGGGGCTTGCTCAACTTAGAGGTTCCATCCTGGGGGAGTTCTGGCCCAGTATGGCCAGCTTTGGTGGCGCCTCACATGCTGCACTGCTCGAGTTCATCCTTCGTTTGGGTTGGCTCGAGTAGGCTGCGGGTGAGTGACACCGCCTAGGGGAGGTAGCACAATGGGCCCGATTAGAGTGGCCTAAGTGCGCGTGGCTAGCCACCCTTCCCAACCAACAATCCAAGAATCCAGAATCCCATCCTCATCATATAATCTCCCATGTATTCATGTAGACCGCCTTTTAGTATGTAAAAATTGCCAGAGGTTGGAAAATGAAGTTCTATAACCAATCATAATGAAATAGGTGATTATACAGTATATACAGAATTTGTGTGAATTATAGGCTGCTAAAGTCATTTAACTTGAAATATTGATGAATATGAGCGAAATTATTGAAAGGGGAATTGACAATGCAAGCAAAAAAGGAAGCATAAAGGCTAAAAGAAGAGCAAATATTTAGTATTCAGTCCAAATACAAGTCTTTTCTTAATTGTCACTTCTTCACACTCATAGTATCTGAGTATAGGGCAAGTTCAAGCAATTTTTTTGGATCCTTTCTGGGGCGCTATAGATTGTCTAGGTTATATCTCTTGATTTACAAAATTAAAAAAACGAAAGGAAGTTTTTGCCTTTAGATCGCTTCATAGGAAAATAAATAAATGAACGATGAAGGTTGGAGAATTGGCAAGTTATTTTAAAAATAAGTCTAAACGAAAAAGTATGTCCTATAGAGATGTATGTCAATTATTAGATAATGAACTAAAATAAAAATATGAAAACGAATTTGAGCTCGAAAGGGCAGTTTATATTTAACAAATATTACGAAAGAATAGCCAACTTACAACGCCACTAAATTACCTTACATGTAAAAGAATGTGCACTGGTTGCCGTAATTGCATAACATCAGATCTGTTTCTAAAGGAGCAATGCCGCATTGCATCTACCCGGACAAAATACCGCACTCCGTATAATATGCCGTTAGACTAATCATAAATTTTGATGGAAAATTCCCGAAACCCAGGCTTACAGGTAGTTACTTAATGTTTCGCGATTGGTTATTTTCCAACATAAAAGGTTTCTTTATGGGGAGCTTAATCCAGGACGTGTTAGCCACCGTTGTCGATAAAAGCCCTTGGAGTTGGATAATTCGATTTCGTTTAACGAATTTAATGTCGAAAAGAGGATAGCGCTTTTAAATGTCTAAATATTAGTCTACACGATATGTTCGGATTCCGTGTAATTTTATACATAAATGTGTCGAGGTAAAGTTGGAGATTTTCGAGGGATAGCTCACGTTAGAAAAATTTGCCTACCTCTCGCAAACTTTAAATTAATTTTTAAAAGCAAATATGGGGAAATTAAAACTGCAAACAAGTTTTCCTTCAAAGGAGGTTGATTAAAAAGAGAAATGGTTGAAACAGCGAAAAACATAGAGAAAAACATAAATGTATTTAGAAGTAATATTTTAAAAATCATTTAGTAGAGAAATCGCTATTCGAAATGGAACCGATATTCGAATTTAAATTAAGTTCAACTACTGAACTGGAACTGCTAAAAGTTAAAATGTTTTTTTTTGGTTCGTCTCAGTTTTTTCTTGCTTTATCTTTTTTCCGATTGATAAGCTACTGTTTTATTTGACGTAGAGTAACATACTAACTTACATTACAAATGATTAAAGACGCAGTGATCTGTGCTAGATCTTCTTGTGAGAGTTGTGAGAACGTTGTGAATTAATTGCAAATTCTTTTGAGTTTCAAAAACCATGGAATGAAGGACAACTATGTAGGCCATGATTATTTTTATTATCTTATTACCTTTATTTGTGGGATTTTAACTTAGTTGCCTCCACGACTTCCGGCTAGCTCACTCTCTCAGGGTAGGTAGATAATAAATAAATTAATGCAATAATAAAACAAATTGAATGACGCACATTGGGTTTTTAATACCTTACCTTACCCTACCTCAATTACCTTCAAATGTAAAAGATTTACCAGTAACAAAACTAAAAAGAGAACTAAAAAATATACTTACCACTAATGTCTTCTATAATGTGCAGGAATTTTTCAACTATCAGTTTTAACCGTTATTACCATTCCTATCCGTCATTGACAATTTGATAATATTAAATTTAACGATTATTCAATTTGAATATGATATTTAATTCTTTTATCACGTAGTCACTAGGGTTTATTTCATATATGTAGATTAGTATTGTACTATTGCTTTTGTATGATTACATAGTAGTGTTTAAGTGTTTGTGGAAATATTTAATGACATATTCAACACAATTTTGTATTTTACTGAATAAAGATCTAATCTAATCTAATCTAATCTAATCTCATAAAAGTTATTGGTGTTGTTGCAAAGTTGAGCATATAGTTTAGTATATTGATATAAGAAATAGATATATATGCAGATATATAGTAGCTACAATAAAAGGTGACAAAAATTACTGAGTTGAATGATCATTCGCTAACACAGAAATTTTACATATATATATTTTAAAAAATAAACATTGGCAAGAGCAAAAAAAAACAAAATATCCGTAATCTATTTGACAAGACTTTCTAAATTATTCTTTACATCGATGAAAAATAATAACTATAATTATTTGAAATTTACTGAGCCATAAACAAAATAAAGTATACTGAGCCTGGCTATTTTAAACATTTATTACAACATGTATTTAAATAAAATAAAAATGATTAAAAATGTCGACAAATGGTGGAGATGTTGGGGCTTGCTAAATATATTTAATATTCGTAGATAATACAATCGTAAACAACAAATAACTTCACGTACTTGACGTAGTGATGTAACCAGAGTAACATCTAATACTAAACGGCGGCGGTAACTTTTGTAAATAAGCGACGAAATATCAGGATAGCTAAAATAAGAATAAAGATAATAATAATAAAATAATAAAATCTGGCCTTTAGATGAACTTCTCGGGGTGAAGTAACTTCAGTCCTGACGCAGCCGATCGACTCTCGGGAAGAGCAATGGCGGACGTTGTCTACACGTATCAGATCCCTCGAAAAGGTGTTGTGGTGCTGAATAATCTTCGCAGACGACGACTACACGGTACCAATTATCCCCAGGGATAAAATGAAGATTATCAATCCACAACAATCACATGACGGGCCTCCCAGATCATACAAAGAAACTTTCTTCTTTCTCTTCGCCGGTAGATGACTCTAGTAGTGCGAACAATAAATAAAAATAGAATAAAGAGATGAAAATTCAAACGTTACAATCTGGCAATAGAGAACAAATCGAAATGTGTAATGGGGCTCGAAGTTTCCCCCAAAAACACATTTCTTGCAATATTTCAGAAACGGGAAGAGATATCGACATCTGTTTTTTTTTTTAAGTTGAAGAGCGAACAGTGACGCACTCACGGGCTGGTTAGGGGGTTAAAAAAATCCATTTTTTCTCAAAACGATACGTACAAATAATTATGCCAAAAAAAGTTTGTGCATTGTTGGTCATCTTGTAAATAGAAATTACTTTTTAACGTCTTGGCAAATCCATGTGTTTATGTTTGCCAATGTACGCAAGTGATTATAAATAAAATCTTAAAAATGAAATTGTCACTGCCTCTGTATAAGGGTATGGTCAGCTCCCTAAAGTGTATTATCAAAAAGTGTCGGGTTCCATTTTTTACAGTTATAATTAGTAATCAAACTCATATTGTTAAAGATAATTACGACGTATCTAGAACGGCCTTTTTTGTGCTAAATGTATTGAACGTCTTGGTAATATTAACATCGTACGTATCCCTTTACCTTTTTTAATATTTTAATATAACAACCGATTTTCAATTGAAATACAATGCGACATTAAATTTAATTCGAAAAAAAATGATGGCAACATTTAGAAAAAAATTCCAAAACAAATACCCTTTATTTTTTCATTTAGTTTCGAGACTAAAAAAAGAAAAATTGAATTTATAATGTGCAAAATCAGGGGTGAGAAAAAATAATATTGTTTAACCCTCTAACCAGCCCGTAGGTGCGCCACTGTTTTTTTTCCAATCTAAAATGTACGGCTGCTAACAAGAAACGATATGATCTTTACCCGATCTCGATATCTCTTCCCATTTTCCAAATATTACAAAATACATACTAAGAAGTATTTGCCTTATTCAGTTGATAAAATAATAATTCTAGTCAGACCCTGTTTACCAACACATGTTAGATACCATGCACGCTGAGCTGCGTAGGCAGAAGTTTATTGAAGCAGTCACCCATTTAATACCTTGCTACGCATATTGCTACGACAAAATTGGCAAGGATGCACCATACCATTAAACCACATTTTTAGCTTTACCGTAATATTATGATTATGACAAAAGCTTTATCATTAAAAAACTGATCTGCTTCCTTTTCTGCGTAGTGGAAAGAAAAATAATTATTAAAAAAGCAAGTAATTCTCCTTGTAAAAAATTATAATTTCTACTATTTGAGTTTAAATAACAATAATTTGCTTTTAACTTCGATGCAAGAAGGAATATCAGCTGTAAATAATTTTTGAAGTTTGTATCAAAAGATTAAACACTTTACTCATATACTAAAAAATGATTTCTTTCTATTCTAAAAAATGCATTTTTATTCGAGGGATTTTCTATCGCTAATTAGTATAAACACCATAGTTAAAACATAACGATTACATTGACATATCAGAGATTTCCTACGGTATCATACTAATACTAACATAATCCAGATTCTGGCGAAGCCACTGCACTTTTCTTGTTATTTTTTAATAATTTTTTCAACCAATTACTATTCACCACTTAAACTATAGTGCCTCTATATATTATGTACATCTGATTCAAACAAGTACGCCAATAAAATTATAATAATCATAGATACATAAAACTATATTTTGCTATGCTGGATAAATTTTAAATAACCCGATTTGCCGGTAAATTGAAGACACTCTAACTCGGAAATTAAAGAAATTTTAATGGAATTATCATGTAAGCCAGATATGTGATAGACCCAGCAACGTTTGTTGTACACTTGACCCAAATACTGACTTTCGAGTGGCGGGGATCGTTTAACTACTACATTTACCATTGTGTATCTACCAGGGACGTTGTAATAAATGAATATTCGTTTTTGCTGTGTAAGAGCAAGTCATTATTCTAAATTAACAAAATGTACCTTTTAGCATTAAACAATATTTATCCCTTCTTGAAGTCTTACTTTAAACCCTAAACTGTGATGCCCCGAAAAGAAAACTCTGAAGGCGCCGTGATTCTTAATATGGATTTATCGCGTTATTCAGCTACATATTTAGTTGCGTATTCATCAGCTTAAGTCTTGCCGGGGTTGGGATTAATTGAGCAAAGCAACTGAGCAATTTTATGCGAAATTGACAGGACCATAGTCTGATTTCAATCTCATCAAAAAATTGTTTTTTTTTTGTTCCTGAAAAATAGGATTGGGTGCTTTTCTGCTGATGTCCCTGAATTCCTTTCAAAATTAATAAATAATATATCCTAAACAGTATTAAAGCAAGAATTTAATTTTCTTTAGTTCATTGTTGGCCAATTGATAAATGACACTCATAGAATAGTGACCCAATTCTTTTATTCTAGAATATATAGTTAAGGAGTCAACAAAAAATTGTCTATCTAGACAATATTACTTGTAAATTAAAGTTTGTAATTGTCTTAAATTTACGTAATTAAATTACATTTTTTTATTTTATTCATATTACTAGATGACAATCTTAATTCTACATGTACTTACATTTAATACTGCGATTTATAGTAAACACCTTTTCATCAATCTATGTTAAACATCAATAAAGATTTCAGAGAAGATAGTATTTATCTTTCTGCTCATTCTATGCCTAGTTTCTATAGAAAGAGCAACAAAGCTACAAAAAATTACAAGATTTGTGATGTTCAAACACATTTATTTTACACAAATAATTGTCAACAATCTAAAAGGGGAAAATGCCTATATCTTGGATAAATTTTTAATTTCAATTCTATCGTTAACCTTTTTTTTGGTTTTGGAATTCGGAGCATTTCTAGAAAGCACCTGGCTTTATAATTAGTTTTCATGTTAAGGATGTTTTTTTTAAAGATGTTTGACATAGTGATGGGTATAATTACCTTACCAATTTGTAAAAAAAGAGCACTAAATGGTTTTCAAAAACTAAAGGGCCATATCGCCACTTAACATCACTTATAAGGCACTGGCAATATTAATAAAGCACAGGGTGAAAGATATACTTATAGAGACGGAGGTAGCAGATTACTAACTAGATTTCAGAGAAGGTAGATCAACATTAGACCAAGTGCTTATACTAAAACATGTTTTAACAGAGTGTTATGAACAAAATATTCCGACAAACATGCTATTTGTAAATTTCAAAGGAGTGTACATGATACAAACGGAGAAAAAATGAATAAATGTATTGAACATGTTTATGATATCACTAAAATTAGTGCAATTTATAAAAATGACTAGGTACGAATTGAAATTCAAAGGAAAAATAAGCAAAACCTTTAAAACAAATGAAGGGCTTTGCCAAGCAGATTGTTGTCGACGACCTTATGCAATTCGGTGCTGGAAGAAAAAGTAGGATCAACAAAGAAGGGTTGCTATTTAAGAAAAGTCCGCATATGCTGATGATCAGGAAGTGTTGGCGAGAACTAGAAAAGAATTGGGCCCTATTGCAAAACAACCCCAGTGACCAACTATATTTATTTCATATTTTATAAATATTTAAAAAATATTAAATCTTTCTTGAATATTAGTTATATTAATATAATATGCATAAAATATATTAGGAAAACATTTAAAAAATATATATGTTATATAGCATTAATAATATTTTATTGCAAATGTTTTCTCAATATATTTTTCATAACTCTGCAAGAATATTTGGCTTTGTATTTCTGTAAATATTTATTCATATAAGAAAAAGATTGAATTTTTGCTTTTGTACATTTGGTGCATAGGACGAATAATATGAAATGGGTAAAATATGCATACATATTAAGTAGGTATGTACCTATTTAAAATGATAGTTTAAAGATTAAATTAGATAATATATATCTAATTTGATTTAATTAGTATCTAAGTTGAGCCCTGTAACTTTTCTATTAATATATCTGCGTTTTGTATTATATTATTTATAAAATATTTGTAAGTTGCGAACGTCAACACAACACCTCTATTCATTGCGGTGCCGGTGTTATATGATTTAGTATTGTTTATGCGTCTATGAATTACGTACATAGAATGCATACGCGCACGTGCGTATCATCAACGTTTTCATTCGTTTGTCCGTTACATGTTATAGTTTTTAATAGTATACGATTAGGACAAATTAGGGTTAACTGTGTAATTAATTGTTGCGGGGTGTGTTTTAGTTTTTGTGGTGACTACGAGGTAAGCAAAACTTTGAACATGTCATGGCATTTATAAGATAATTGGAATGCTCAATATCGCTATGTACAGAAATCGTTTAATAATATAATTGTAGGAATTTTATGCATCATATGTGTACTGCATCTACCAGATAAATTGCTAGTTGATTTGCTTAAGAGATTCATTTCGGTAGATAAGCGTCATAACCTCAAATAGAGGTTAGAATACGTTGTATTGTTTTATTGTTTGTACGTAGAATGTTTTCAAATATTATGAAATAAAGTAAATATAAGTATCGTAAGTATTGGAATGTAGCTACCACTCCAATTATTGTAAATGCTCCAAATGTATTAGTAGGTGTTGATAATGTTGTACGATTTTTATTCATGGTATGATCTAATACAATTGGCATTGTTTTAGAAACCACAAGGAAACGCCATGAGAGCGCCACTACCGAAGATATGAAAAAAGCCATAGGGGTTGTACCTGGCATCAGCCAAGGCTAGACTTATAAATGAGTATTTTTCATTTTTATTGGCTTATTCAAATAAAATGATAATAAATACGTTTGCTTTTTATTTAGAACACTTCATTAAAAATAGTGATTAATTGATAAACCTTAAGTATGCCTTAAAAGATGCCAGAATTATAGATTATTAACTTGTATGGTGAGTGAAAAAAACAAGTTCTTGCCTTTTAGACAACTCTATGTATGTTTCAACTTTCGTTATCGACGTATACATTCTAAATAACCAAGAACAATTTTAGTTCATTTTGACAAATTAAAATAGATTGCATAAAAAATCTCAATTTTCATATAAATATTTTACAATATTTTGAAAAAATATAGCGCTTACATTAATTTTAAAATATGGAATAAATATTTTAATTGAATATTTTATCTATATTTAGAAAAAAATATGAAAAATATATTCAAAAACTTCTCACGAAAAATATTTATAAAATATATTTTTAAAAATATCTGTGTAATATTTCTGGCTGTTAGGGGGGGAATTCTGTGAACTATTTGGAGACAAACTTATTGGACAACTTTTGAAGATAAAGAGATTGTAATGGTTGGCTCATCTAGGGAGAATAGAGACCAAGAGGAGTATGAAAGATGACGCCTGAAAAAAACTTGAAAGCTGAAAAGTGATAGACAGATGAAAAGATAGAGAGACACAATAGAGGAAGATGAGAGAGAAGAAATTTCGTAACTGGAGAGACATATCAAAAGATAGGAAGGAATAAAAGACAATCATGCAGCTCTAGATTTAAAAAATCTGTTTATAACCTGTTATAAATATCCTACCTATAATTTAATAAAAGAGCAATGATATGTTTTTATACTATTTTTATTGTATTAGCAAACATTAATATGATACGTATCTCACAACACCCGACGAAAGCTGTGCCCGGCGCGTTCGCCATAATATCACGCGATCTCTATCGACGCGTGCAGACGCCTGTCCTGACCAATTATTCGCAGGGCATTAAAACTGGCACTTACCGTCCTAAGGGACCTCTATATTTCTGGATATCCCGGAACTAGCGGTATCGGGATTAAGTAACACAAACTCAAAGTCAGCGTCGATACGTGTCATTGTGTCTCCATATTCTGGAAAGCCCCGTGGGAAATTCCACTTTCTACACGGTTGCACAATCTGTAGGTACTAAAATCGGTAAATAAATATATAAATACGTAAATTTGATTCATATTACATCTTTGTGTAGGAATTAGGGTTTTTAAAACGCTTTATAAAAACACTCGCATTAATGCGTTTACGGTCATTATCTTCCGAAACATTTAGTGCAATTTTTCAAGTTATTAAGTTGATATAAAAGTATTTATTGTTTATTATACGAGATTGTACAGTCTGAAATCTATTAGGTATATACATAAAAATAAATCTATGTAAATAAGCCACATATTCAAAACTTTTAAGATATGTTATGTTTGTTTAATTAATTAATTTAAAATTAAAACTTATAAATGTCACCAATCGCTCTGCAAGACTTCCTGCCTTATAAAAGCCTCAATCAGCTAATTACAAGTAAAATAACACAGAAAACACGTTTCCTAAGAAATGAAGTAAGTTTATATTCTTCTAAAGCGCGTCTAATAAAACTAGTTCTTAATACACTATTACATAAAACATAACTATTTATTATCTTTGCCATTAAGATTCCATTAAGCATTCTGTCACTTCCAGACATACCAAGTGATTTTTCTTTTTAATCTTGACGATACCGCAAAAGGGGGCTTAACAAATTTCGAGTAACTTTTCTCCTGACGAAGCAGCTTGCCACTTCATCTTTTGATCAAACAAGTTTCTAAAATTTTCGTGTTTATGTAAACCGACTCCTTTTGGATGCGTCTGTGCCTACTCACTTATTCAGAACTTTATAATGAAAATGGCAACTAAGTACGACGCATCCCTCACACCCGTGGATCCGTCTAAGGTAAATTAGATTGCTTTCCATTTCATCAACAACTATTAATAGATGCATGTAGTTAGCATCTATATATGTACTTTAAATGGTATGTAGTTTAGATTCTAACTTTTCTTCAACAACTATTAATAGATGCATGTAGCCAACATCTATATACTTCAAATATTCTGAAGTTTAGATTCTAACTTTGCTTCATCTCAGGTAACATTTTGTTTTTCTGACACCACAGCGTTATACCCACGATCGTCTTAATGACTAACAGTTTGCTTTATAAGGCCTATGGAATCATGAGTTGCACGTGTTCACCGCTGGCGCACAGTATATTACAGTAAGAACATGTTCGCAAAAATCCATTGTTCTTGAGTGGTCCGTTTTGAATGACCTTCAAGCCCAGCTGCCATTTTGTAAAGCTGTTGCCGGGAATTTTCAAACGTGTAGAATAATTTATATTTTAAAGAAAGTAGAAAAATAGATTTAAAAAATACACAAGTTTATGCGTTTTTTATTCTGATTTTGTTGCAAATATTTATGAACAGTATTCCAGTAAACTACAACAAAATAGTATTCCAATAAAATAATGTTTGATTAAGTAATACATATATTTGCAAGTGTTTTACGATAATTATGTTCATATTCTTTCCTTTTTGTGAAATAAACCTTTGTTTATATTTTTATAGTGTAAAAGATTCTTCCAGGAATGAATATGTTGTGGTTCTTTCTCAAATAAATTAATAAAAATGCAACAGCATCGGTGGAAGGGACTTTCAAATTTCTGACACGAATACACAATAACTTTTAATTAGGGTTCAAGAGTTATGACTATATCGTTCTGTGCGATACAAAGATTATTCCTTTCTATTCGACTACTTCATTTCTAACATCTGACCCTGCACTGGTTTGTCAACAATAATGTCCGGGGGTGCACAAGTGGATAGAGTTCAGACGTAGACTATATAATGTCTGTGTTAACTGTTGTTTTGATTTTTAGTGAAGTTAATATTTCCCAAAATTAATCTAAATTAATCTGCTTACTTCGTCAAAAGCCGAACTATGAGGTTTTTTAAAGATGTGTTTTTTTTACCTTATATTGGTTATTTAAGTTCCGTCATTATTTGGTTACATAGTTTTGTACTATTTAGCTTTAATATAAAGCAAGCTGTCAATAGAAGCCATACTAAAATCTGCCAGTTTTGGGGATTTATATTAAGCAAGAGGCGAGAATAGGAGTATATAGAATTATAGAACCTGGAATACCCTCGGCATGCTAGAATAACAACCGAAATCACAAACTCTATTTTTACAATGATACTGACTCAATTACTTCCAAACTCGCGTTTGACAAAGCCTTCAAGGTAATTTTGGACTGGGATGAGTGGGAGCCAAAGCAAAAAAGAACAGGCATTCAAAGCCAAAACTATGTATATGGAGAAAAACAAACTGGAACATCCAAAAAGATTATGAATATTTTAAATTAAAAAGAAATAAATAAAAGGCCGTGGTGAGAAGACGCAGCTGATAGCAGCGAAGACCTACATTCATCAATGCCACTAGATTAGTACTGAACGCTTGTAGTGTTAGGCACGACTCCGGTCAGGAGTGAAGAAATGCGTTTGGCATCTAAGGCGAATTTTTATACATAGGTTTATTTGTCGATTATAAATGTTCACTGGCCGAATGTGTATAGATATTTATTCAAAAAAACCAATCGGCAACTTTCTATACCCCATATCCAGCAATGTCATTTAAATAAAGGTCCAAGTGCACTTACAAAAGGCGTAACAGATATTTGTTGAATAAACCTGTTTAATTTGCAGTAAGAGCAAAGGACTGTCTATGGTTTTGCTAATGTATGTTTCATATATAGCAACGGTGGGCAAATGCGGCTCTTCATTGAGTCGAATGTGGCTCCCACTAAAATTTAGCTTTGTTTTTTTTTTACTCTGAACCGTGGTATTAATATGTAAGGTATGATAAAATTGCGCATCTTTTGACATAACCCGTTATCAACCCGTTCACAAAATTTAAATGTTGACTTTTATCCTGTTTAGAAGTCGCCACTACGCGTCATCACCTGCGCGTGAGCATACTTATGTATCAATTAATACCACGCCCTGAACCGAATTAGTTAGTCCGCATATTGAAGGGGGCAGTAGCAATAGTGGGAATTTGGAATTCAGCGCTCTTATTATAGCACGTATGTACTACATGCATTTACATACCGTTACTTTGTTATGCCAATTTGGGTAACACTGATCTGCGTAGATTTGTCGAGTTTGTAGGTGTCGAATCAGTTTTCTATTTAAATAAAGTAAATCGCTGTAGTTCCGAATGAGAACCGCTGACTTCTGGATTTTGATGTATGTTAACGGGAAGATCGTGTTTTGTTGAGCCTAAAATGACTATTCCTTTTTTGAGCAAATGAAAAGAAAATCTGTTTAAAAAATGCTATTTCGGGTTATGTACGCGATGTTTTTGACGGTTAATGGTGGCGCTGTAGAAGCAAAATTTACTAAAATAAGGTGGAATTTAGACAAAACAGGCACTAAATTCAAACAAACTAAATTTGCTTGCACAGTTTTTCCTTTTTGCAACATGAGCTGTGGGGCTTACTTAAATGCAATTAACAAAATTCTAGTAAGACAAAACAACACATAACATGGTAGATTATTAAATAATTAAATTGAATATGGAAGTGACTCCAATATTTCAAAAATGTTACATGTCCGCTTTATCCACTTATCCCTTCATTTTTCACAATTGCACTGCCGACAATAAACACATACTTTCACAGTAAGTAAGGTCTCAAATCAATAATTTAAGAACTTTTTTATTGAACAGTTGCATAATAATAATAAATAATAAAGGATAATTTACATTTATGGACATTATTAACTCATTAATATAATTTAAATTCATGGCTTGACATTCCCCAACAGCTCATGTTGCAAACAGAAAAAAACTCTGCAAGTAAATCTAGTTCGTTTGAATTTAGCGCCTGTTTTGTCTAGATTCTATCTTCTTGTAAGTAACTTATATTGTGTTGTTAGATGGTTGTCGACTTATAATATTTTCAACCGCTTTGTGGAACTTCTAAATCCTATCATAACATTTACAAAAGAAAAGAGCCAAGGAATACCCTGAATTAGAAAATGAAACTTAGCTTTCTAACTTAATGTTCTTTACAGATATGCTAGAACATTTGCAATTACTCAATTTGCCTTTATAAGTTAAAGAAAAAAAGCATAACTCATTTGTCACAAACTGTATTCAATTTTGATGCAAAACTTCGACTGTTTGTTTACGATCTGGAAATGAAAATGAAATGTAATCGTTTTCTACGAATAAAAACACATGTAATTAATATCATAAAAGAAAAGCTGAATATAAATAAAAGTTGAAAGAATTACAATCAAGTTCTAAACATAGGTTTGGAGATTTGCAAAGTTTGAAATCTACATTTGCATATTTTGTGAACCCATTCGTTTGTGACATTATTGAAGATGGGTTTCCAATATCTGAGAAAATACTTACTGGAAAAGAAGCTGGAGAATTGGAGTTATTAGAGATGAAGGAAGATCAGGCATTGCAAATGCTCCACAAAGCTTCTTCTATGAATGACTTTTGAAAACTTGTGCCAGAATCAAAATATCCAAACTTAAAGAAAGCTGCTTGTCGTGTATTTTCGACCTGTGGAATAACATATTGTGGCGAATCTTTGTACTTCACAATGAACTTCGTGAAGTCAAAACATCGTTCACAGTTGACCAATCAACATTTTACAGAATTTCTGCGGACAGCCTTAACCAGTTTCACGACAAATTTTAAAAATTTGGTCCAAGATT
The DNA here is from genome assembly GCA_004143645.1 of Protaetia brevitarsis. Classification (NCBI taxonomy): domain Eukaryota; kingdom Metazoa; phylum Arthropoda; class Insecta; order Coleoptera; family Scarabaeidae; genus Protaetia; species Protaetia brevitarsis. The sequence continues at coordinate 3,362,774 of RXPK01000195.1, read as the reverse complement.
GTCGTTAGATGTAATTGTACGTTTTATTAATAAATATATTTTTATTATATTAGGTCGAATTTCCCAAAGCCAAATCTCCGTAGTTTACTGAGAAAGATTCGAGATATAAAAAAATTCGTCTTATAGAAGTTCGAGTTATGGGAATTCTATTTTTAAGCATTCGATTTTTATTATATTTGAATTTTATTACTAAAATATTTAAATAATTATTTTCCTTTTCATAATTATATTTTTTCATGTAGTTTGTAAAAATCTGCAATTACATTAAATAAAAAAAAATTAATTTGTGTATCCACGTGTGGCTCTTTATAAAATACAACAAACCGGATTGTGGCTCTCTTTGACCTTATATGTGCCCACTCCTGATATATAGTATCGAAAATATTTGACTAATATTATTTAAAATTAACCTGTCAACAGCTGGCTGCATTTTCTGCAAAAATTAACTTGTTGCAGCACTGCAATCGCGTGTTATTCAAATTTAATATATACTACTGGACACATATCTATTTTACATTGGCTAAAAATAAAAACAATTTTAACGCATTGTTTTGTGATTTTGTTCCGATAGTTTCATTCGCATGCATCACCTGCGGCGGTGTTACATACCTACGTTTCGAAACTCTTTGTGCGCATAAAATATGTATTCACTTATGAAAGCTATCCACGAATATTTCCTAAATTGTTTCCAGGATAGTCGCAATTTATTCACTTCAACTTCGTACTGCTGGTGGTGCTGCTTCCTATTTACTTAGAATAGTGTAAAGAAGGTTCTGTAAGTCATTTTACTGTTATATAGTTTTCTACGCGTTTAAAAGCAGTTTAAAAGTTCGACTTGCTGCTTCTTGAATTTACATAATTGAATACTGGGGTTCCAATATAAGATTGAATGGAATTTAAAGCAAATAAAGATGTGAAATATAATATGCTATAGGAAGTTAGAACGAAGAGCCTGTATTTTACATCATTTCGATTTATACATTCTGATATTACTACAAAGAGAACGATACTTTTAATATTTGATTGTCTAATTAAATTTAGTACTCCGTTAGCTGCTGTAGTGTAAATCCGATGAGAAAGGCGCAGGAGAAGGAGGAGATAACGAAATCGCGAAAGGGATTATCCAATATGTCAGTTAAGCCGAACGATTATGACCGAATAATTTGAATTTAGTACGAGAAAAAGACCGATAAATATATCTCCTCTCCGACGGTAATCCGTTTAATTAACAAACAAAATCGTCCTAGCTCGTAAACGAAAACGATCGGGCTAGGACAAGCTTAGGAGTCCAGAAGCCGGCTGAAGGGACGCCGAGTAATTTCCCTTCCATTAATTCACCCACCTAATGCATTTTAATTACTCATAAAATGCGTAAACAACCCTCGTAATTATATCGCATCTTCCATATTATATAATACTCCTTTCTCATCTTGTTGAAATTTCTCCCACTCGTTTCTTTATCGAGATGCGAAATATATCAAAACATAATAATCTACGCTCAAAATGCTTGTGGTAATTAAAAATATCGATCCCCAGTTGTTTATCGACTTTAATTAATGTAATTTAATTTTAAGGTTGCCATAAAATTATTGTTTTATTCTCTCGTCTCGAACAACACCATTTTTAGCTTCTTGCGTATATAATTTTAAAGTTCAGATTTATTAAACCTGCTTGCCAACGTAATTTGAGTAACATTAAATTAACGAAAAATTATCTGAAATCACAGAAGAAATTAAAGGAAGAATATAATATTGGAGATCTAAATGGAAGAGTGGGAAGAAAAGTATGAAGAACAGGAGAAGTAATAGGAAATTATGAGAAACCTCAGAAATAATAATGGAGAAGACTATAGAGTATTGCTACTACATAATTTAATATAAACTAATACCTTTTTGAGCATAAAATATTCACAAGTATACAGAGAGGCAATAAATAAAAATGAAAGATCTATAATAGATTATATTATAGTAAACAAGGAATTTAGAAGAGAAGTGAAGCTACTAGAGTTAGAAGAAGTTTGAGATATATTCAGATCATATCTTTGTCCTTTCAAAAAATAAAATAACTAACAAAAGAGAAATTCAGAATAAGGAAACAAATAAAGAACTGGTATAATGAAAGCGGTTAGACATAACAACTTAGAGAAGAAGAACAGCTAAACTATATAGGGAAGAGTGTGAGAGAGAAATGAATAAGATTAAGTATAACATAAACAGTATGTATAAGAAACACTTTGGAAAACTATCAAAGATATGTTGCTAACCGTAGCAGAAGAAACCTGTGGAATCAGTAGAATAAATAAGGAATAAAAAACAAACAAATGGTGTGACGAACGAAATAAAGGAAGAAATAAACGTTAAAAACAAAAATGGAAGATATGTTTGAGTAACAAAACTAGCGGAACATATGGGAAATATAAAGAGCAAAGAATAAAAAGTCAAAGAATTAGTAAACGCAGCAAAGAAAAATTGTGGCAAGATTTTGCGGAAGCTATGGAAAGGATATGTAAAGGAAATCAAAAATATATTTTTATGGAGTGTTAAAAAGCATGTAAAATCAAAGGAAGGAAGGATATTGAAAGAGGAATGATAATGAAGCGATGGAAAGAATATTTTGAAGATTTACTCAACATGGAAATAACAGACTCAGTAAATATACAGGAGGAAAATGAGATTTACACAGAAAACAACAGACCGCAGAGGACGATGAAATAACGACAGAAGAGTTTAGAAATGATAAGATATTAAAAAGAGGAAAGGCAGCTGGAAATGATGGAATTACAACTGAATGCTGAAAAATATTGGACAAACTGGAATAGAAGTTATCAAGATACTATATAATAAGATATGGAAGGAGCAAAAAATACCAGAGGACTGGAAAGTCGGAATACTGCTACCCTTGTATAAAAAAGGAGACAGTAAAGAGTGTAAAAGTTATCGTGGAATTACCCTACTGAGTACTATGCTAAAGGTATATGAGAGGATTCTTGAGAAAAGATTGAAAGTAACAACTGAAGTACAACTTGAAGAGGCACAGTGTGGTTTCAGGAAGGGCAGAGGAGTACAGGATAATATATTCGTATTGAAACAACTGCTAGAGAAAAATACAAGTAATGATAACATATATGTGGTTTTTATAGATCATAGAGAAGCTTTTGACTGTATACCAAGGGATCTGTTTTTGAAAAGCCTTGATAAAAGACAATAAATAGCAAATTTAAAAAACGCAATTCTAGTATATATGATAAAACCAGAAATTATGTCAGGAGTGGGTGGAATTCAGTCGGAAGAATATTTTAACTAAGGAAGGATTGCACAAGGGGGAGTACTTAGTCCTACACTCTTTAGTATAGTCCTTGATGACATCTTGAAAGAGATTAAAAGAAAACAAGGAAATTACGAATTAGTATAAAGACATGAGATAGTGGAAATCGCGGAAAGTGCTTTGCCGACGATTTGGTGTGTACGCGAGAATATAAAGTATCTGCAAGCAAATTTAAATATTTGGGAAACAGCTTTGAAAAAGAGAAATATGAGATAAATGCAGAGAAGACTAAAGTTATGTCAATAGGAAAATCGATAGGAAAATAACAATTCTATAGATGGGAAGATTATAAAACAAGTAGAAATATTTTAAATATCTGGGAATAAATATACGTCAAGAAGGTAAAAGCAAGCAGAACATTACCACAGAATGAAAGTGGATAAAATTATATTTATCGCAATGAACAACGCTTTTATAAGGAAGAAGGCAGATTTCAAAGAAAACCAAAAATAACTGGTTAACACAGTATTTTAAACTGTATACTTGACGTATGGCTGTGAGAGTTGGATCTTGAATAATCAAACTAAGAGTAAAATACCAAGCGTTGGAGAGAGTATTTAAGAGCGTTAAAGGGTCACTCGAGTGATAGAATAAGGAATGAGAAGATAGAGAAGAATTGGGTTGAGGGCGATTTGATAGCATAGGGAGGACGACTTGAAGGTTTGGGCATATGCTACGATGGAGAGGAAAGACTAACGAAAAGAGATGCTGGACGATCAAGGCACAACGAAAGAGAGCAGGGCCGAGAAAAACATGGAGGTCAGTAGAAGAAAGTTTAGAAAAGAGAGAATCCTGAAGTGAAGCAATGAGAATGGCAAAAACCAAGAAAGAATGTCAGCGCTTTATCGTACATAAGAAATAAAATGTGTTTGTGTATAGAATTTACCCTTTAACACGCATAGGGTAATTAAGGTTACTGATT